>JBBPBX010040911.1:0-29131 GCA_038048925.1 Garcialebias charrua
TTCATTGTTCTTTAGTTTTAGCAGGTCGCTTTCGTAAATGAGCCCTTGAGGTTCAAAAGATTTACCTGACTAAATAAAGGTTGAATGAATGAATGAACTCAATGTGAAGTTGGGATCATTCTCAGTTACTACCATACCAAATTTGAGTTCATATTTGTAAAACGGACAACTACAAATATTTCTGAGTCTGTTAAGGCTACTTTGCTTTGACAGCCATTTTGAAATGGGCTGACTACAATGTGCATCCAGTCGTTTCTCTCTGAAAGTTTCATTAAAATCCGTTCAGTGATTCATGAGATATTTTGCTAACAGTACAAACAAATGAGCATGCACACACAGACAGGTAAAAATATTAGCGCTCTGCTCTCATCTCAGCTGTCTGCATAAAATGTTTATCAATTTATTATATTTATTAAGAACAACAAATAAAACAATGAATGCTGGATTTGAAATTGATTTAATTTTTATTAATTTAATTTCAAATTATAAAGATGTCCCCTCTCAGCTATAAGACAGTTCACCTTCTGGCCTTTCTTAGTGTTTGCATGTTCTCTTCGTGCGTACATGCGTTTTCTCCAGGTACAGTACTCCAGTTTCCTCTCACAGACCAAAAACTTGCATGTTAGGCTGAATGGTAGCTCTAAATTGTCCCTAGGTGAGAGTGAGACCGTGAATAGATATTTGTCTCATTTGTGGGACTGTGATGGACTAGAGTAGAGCTGTTATTTCTAGCCCGAACCCAGAGCCCAGCCCCGCCTGACCTGGATTCGGGCCGTGCCATAATAATGTGCTTAATGTAAAGGCCGGGTCGGTATCAGGCTTTTGATTGCATCAGCGGACACGCACTGCTGACAATCCAATTATATGACGACATGGCTTGCCATACTATCACCAGCCGCACATAGCCATTTGTCCGCACGCTGTCCGGCCTTGAAAGAGGTAAAAAGTTCAATTAAGCTCCAGATGGACTACTGCCAGCGATCCATGAGCTCAAATAGACGTTCATTCAGCCACTGCACTCAGCGGACGCACACGGCCAATGACCCAAACAGGTGAGATCACAAAACGTCTGACATGTCAGAGCAGGGTCCATGTCTGAATAATGCAGAATGCATGCATAAGCAGGGATTCAACGCATTTTGACGGCCATGAAAGGACAAACACCCCCTCAGCTCCGATCTTCTGCATGTGTCCGCCGACCGTTAATACCCAGTATAAGCAGTCAAAGCTTAATTAAAAAATGTTGGGGGGTCGGGTCAGATTTTTTTGGCCCGAATGCAACTCTAGACCGGAGTGGAGACCTATCCTGGATGTCTCCCTGCGTCTCACATTGTGACTGCTGGAGAAAGACCCGGAAAGGAGAAGCGGGTAAAGATAAATGAATGGATAGTTTAAAACTAAAGATTCTGCTTTTTACTCACCACAGCTGTAGCAGTGCCAGTCCCCAGTGAAGCCCAGCTCAGGATTAGGGACAGGATAACAAAACCCATGATCCTGGAGCAAACGGAAGTGGTGAGAAAAAAATAAAATAAATAAAATACAAAGACATCTGGGAAGAAACTGATGAATCAGTTTGTCTTGGTTCAGTGAGACAAATGAAGCCCCATTTTCAGCCAATTAATTTGATTTATGCCTCTCGGCATTTTGCTCAAAAATTGTTCCCTCTCCGCCTAAAGACAGAGATCCAGCTGCTGTGGTGCATTTTAGATCACACCATACAGTGAAAATTCAATTAAATAAAATTGTGTAAAAAACAAATTATCTTGTGATTTCTTGTTTGATCTTTTTCCCCACCGTTTGAAAAATGTATTGTATTAAAAAAAGATGCTTAATGTGTTTGAAAAAGCAACAACTGAAGTATTACCGAGTTTAAATACTTCTCATTGCCATCTTTCTTAGTCTGCAATCAGTCTATTCCCAAAAAGTGGCACTGTATTTAAAACGCTGAACCAAACCTTGGTTTAATGATTCACATGCACCCTCTTTTATTAAATAGATGAGTTTGAAAAAAGGTTTAAAAAGAAATGTAATAAGAAAATTGTTCCACTATTAACAGGAATTTAGAGCAACTGCTGGCATAGAGCTCAGAAAGTGTTACGAGTGTGAGGTGGATAAACCATGTAAAACAAAAGAAAATGGCCCCTTGATGGACATAAAAAGGCTGACAAGGTCTTCAGCGCTCAACCCGCTCCTCAAACCTTCTTAAAAGCAACAATAAAGCAGCCTGAGAGCACTTAATAATTAGTTAAGGGAGCAGTCTTATCCTACTTGGACGATCAATAGGCATTAGTGAGGCCCATTAGAAAGGGATGTGAGGAGCAATCCCGAGCATCATCTGCTAACACTGACACGTAGGATGCACCAAATTGGGCAAATGGGATGGAGCAATCTGGATCGTGGCTTTGCTTGTCACACTTCTGTGTTAGTTTAGATCACTGCAATTTACTCAACCACTCATTCCTCAGCAGAATCGTTGTATTTGTTTCAGTTTTGGAATCAACATTTGAATCAGCTTCCTTGACTGAAAGTTTCACATTTTTGTACATGCACATAAAACCGCTTAGGAAAGAAACAAGAGCTGTTTGAAGATACCATCAAGTGAGGAGCTAATGGAGCGTATAAGGTGCCAGAGAGGCGGGCTTTAGCCCTGCCTTTCAGTGGTCCCTCAATCTGAAGAAATAAGAAGCTTCAGTCGAATAACTAAGGGAAACCACATTCATGCTAATGGTGTCACGGTTAGCTGCAAATGGTACCTACGTAACAAGCAAACATCGGGACTGCTTGGCTATTCCCAAGCACATGGCCAGGCAGATGACCAGATCCAGGATGAGCAGCAACAGATAAGCCAGCCATCTACAAGACAGAAAAATGATACTTTAATAACAATCTCCATCATTAACGTTCACTTACAAACAGCGTGTTATGTGCATGGGTTCGAGCCTCGGAGAGGGCTGGCTGAGCACGTTCGCCACTGAAAGCGTGAGATGAATGTATGTTTTGTATCAGCATTCTTGTCTCCTACTTAAAGCCCATCTGTTTCAGGTAATTTCCAGCTTGTAGGGCTTAATAATTCAACACCACCAATCCATAAACATTAATTTTTTATTCTCCTTTGAAAATGTCCTTCTCAAAAATGGCTGACTCTGGGTTTGAATGGTGTGTGTGTAAGTATTTGTGCTCCTTGGACTATAGATCAAGATCAAGATCAAGATCAAGAAGGTTTATTAACATTGCATCAATTTTCATCGGTACAACGTAAATATGTAGTTTCAGACATCCAGGAGATAGAATGAGTGCAAACAAGCTGCAGCTGAACAAAGCATGATAACTCTTAGCGCGGCCAGGCCCAATCTGTCCCCAGATGAAGGTCAAAAGCAGGAAAACAGGATAAGACACGGGGTTTACAGCGTTGATATTAAAAAAAGATGAATCACGTTTTGTCTTCAAGACACCGCGT
Source organism: Garcialebias charrua (assembly GCA_038048925.1). Classification (NCBI taxonomy): domain Eukaryota; kingdom Metazoa; phylum Chordata; class Actinopteri; order Cyprinodontiformes; family Rivulidae; genus Garcialebias; species Garcialebias charrua. The sequence continues at coordinate 3,458 of JBBPBX010040911.1, forward strand.
GAATCAGTAAAAACCATATCAAATAAGCACATTTAGTTACAGGACAAGATGCATTTATGACGGCAGGCGGGAGGGAACAGTCTGTGTGTAACAATTCTAGATAAGAAACAGTTCGCTGGTCTCAGAGCTCGGCTCAAACCAAGAATGCACACAGAAACCTCTGGGGGAGGGGTAGGAGGCAGCGGGTTCCTTCAGCTCCCAGTCTAGGAGAAGATTTGTAGCCTTCAACAGTTCCAAGGCCAGAGGCCAGATTAGATAAGTTGCTTTATTTTCCAGTCAGCCCACAGTGTTCTTTGTACTGCGGTCTTTAAGTCCAGGTTCTGTTTTCTGGGTCCAAATCGCCGAATTCGTGTCAGGTTCCGAGCTAAAAGATTCCTCCATATGTGCTCTGTTTGAATCCGAGCGCTGTAAACGAGTCCACAGTTCACACTGCAGGTCCGCGGCAGCCACCGCTTCTCTCACCGTGTGACACAGCCCGCACAAACAGCTGGGAAGGTCCTTCATAGCCTGGATCAAAGCATTTTCGCTGAGCGGAGGTCCTCGTCAGCACGCCAATCGCCGCGGTCCCCCTCAGCCCTTCAGTGGCATGAGCCTCCGGTGTCCCAATAAAACACAGAGATTCCACGTCCCCGACAGAAAGAGCGGACAGTTGCATTAGCCTGCTCATAGAGTCCATAATGCAGCTCACCGCCTGCATGTCGATAGGGCGCCCTGGCTCTCCCCGGCCGGAGCGCTTCGCAGAAATTATTGTTGTCGATAGAATCGATAAGTGAAATGGCCCAGAAGACAGTCCACGCATATAGCTGAAGGAATGTAAATTCTCATCACCCAACTACCTGAGGTTCAAAACTACATGAGGTTCAAAAGATTTACCTGACTAAATAAAGGTTGAATGAATCAAAAAAAAATACCGGTACTCTGGGTCTAACAGCGTGGTAAATGTACATCCAAGACAAAATCACGTGTAACCAGGACGTCACATAAACAGTTAAATTTGCAGAATACTATAGACTGACACAAGCTTTATGCGGTGCACCTGTAACATAATAGTTAGTCTTTGCACTGAGGTCAGCAGAGAATATGATTCACTCATTCTCACAAAGAAGTGCAGAGGTACTCTCACAGACTCAATAAACTGCAGGCTGGCCATTACTTTACACAACGATGAGGGCAAATGAATGGAGGTTGTGCACTTTACTTTGTCTGTGAAAGCAGAACCACAAAAGCACCAAGCTATAACTGAATTCACACATAGAGGAGAGAATAAAATATATAATACTGGGAGAAAAGCATACTTTTTACTTTGTTCAAATGACATTGGGTTGGCTGTAACATTTTCTGTTCAAAGCCCAGCTGCAGGCTGTTCAATATCTACAAAAAATCCAATCAAGACCCAGGGGATCAGTAACATATAACTTTGGTGTGAAAGAAGATCCGGTGTCGGTACAGAAAGGACGCCCCATGTGGAGCCATGTATAAAAATGATTTAGGGATATTGTATCGCTACCATACAAAATGGTTATTTAGACTGTTGTCTGCTGCTTTGTCTGCCTTTTGTGGCAGAGCATTCAATTACGATCATTAAATTGTGAGAAAAGATAAATAAATTGCCATTTTGGCCAAACAAGGGATGTTAGGGTGTCGAGATGGGGTAGAGGCAGGGCAGCCCACCCAGGACCCGAAAGTCCCAGGCTCGATCCCCAGTCATTCCCACATGTCATGGTGGCTCTGAGCAAAACACCCAATCCCCAATTGCTCCCCAGGTGCTTACATAGCCGCCCACTGCTCCACCTGGTTGCATCTCAGATGTGATGGGTTAAATGCAGAGAACCAATTTCACCATTGTATGGGAATATACGATGACAACACATAGCACTTATTATATTGTGAAATCTTGTGATCCCAGAACTTGGACTATGTGTTGAGGATGACTCTCAGGTACTAACTACCTTGCCAAATCTTAGTTAATATATGTAAAGTTGACTGAAGTATAGTAATTTTTAAGATTAGTTATTTTGAAATGGGTTGACTTTAAAAGAAGTACCATATTTTCCGGACTATAGGTCGCAGTTTTTTGCCTAATTTGCATGCCCTGTGACCTATAGAGAGGTGAGACCTGTTTATGGATTTTTTCCCATATTTTAGACCAATTTTTGGCTCCGATATGACCGTTTTTCATTTTGGCAAAAAAAAAAATGGTGCAGTACCACTTTCAGCCGCTAGGGTACACCCACCGACCGTTCCCACCTCATGTGTCCGAAGGCAGCCTCCTCTGGTCGGACTTACTCTGTCGCTGCCCGGCCTCCTGCTCTGGAGGTAACTACTGTTAGCTTTTTCGGCTGTCATCAGACAACTAGTTGATCCACTGTGAGAGGGTGCTATTTATAAGACTGAGCTAAATACAGCTTCTCAGACTGAGGAAGTCTTTCGGACGAAAGACGAAACGTTTCTACAGTTTTTTATTGTTTTGCTTTGTTTTGTTTTGTTTTTTTGAATGTCCAGAGGACCAGACTTAGCTTTTTTAGATGAAATCAATTTGTTATCAATGCCGTTTTCTAACACTACAATATTAATATGAAGATCTCAAACTAAAACCAACTTAAATTATGAATTAATTTAAGTTTAATTTGTCTCGGTAACGCAGACTTCGGTAACGCAGACTTTAGATTGACCTCCTCCTGTTGAAGTCATAGATCTCAGATGGCGCAGTGAGATGAGTGTTGCCTCGCAGTTCTGAAGCTTATGGGTTCAATTCCCACATGGGACAATGTTTTTTTCTTCTTCTTTTAATTGATTCCAGATTTTAAAAAAACACAAGAAACTATTTACAATACAACAAGAAATGAAGCATAAAGTCTTTTTAATCTGGAATGAATAAATAATCTAAAGAAAGAAGGAAAAAAAAATAGTCATACCTTGTGGGAATCGAACCCACGAGGTCTTGATAATAAGGTTAGGAGCAGCTAACAGGGCATTGCTTTACCCAGTGAGCCACCAGGACGCGTGCTTATTTTAAAAGTTGACTTTGACACAGCTCCGGCGTCCGGCAGAAATAGGATCAATTCTAATTTTGACGGACTGCCGTCCGCTCGCCACCGCTCGCCGCCGCCGTGCGGAGCCAGTGTAAACTCTGTCATTGATTAGAATGGGTGCGTATTTGCTGCGGAGGTCGGACCGGAGCGGGGCGGAACCGGAACGCATGTAGTGTAATTTTGGCATTAGCTATTGTAGCAATGATGTGTTTCCATGCAGGCGTTGTCATCTCTCCGTTCCTGCACATGCAAATATCTCCACAACTGTTCATGTGAGCTGCGTGAATTGATTCTGCCATACATCAGTAATGTTCTCTTTCCATGAATGCTTTAGTGTTTATCATGAAAACTGGATGTGACAGGAACTTGAAGAGAATTGATCCTGTTTCCATTAGAAAGACTCTCAGACACAGAAGCCCACAACCAGAAATAAAACATGATGTCATGTGTGTTCATGTCAAACTGACTGAAATGTGATCAAACTATTGATTTATTCATGAAGCTTTATTTAAGCAGGCAAACCCCGTTGAGAGCACACATCTCTCTGCATGCTCCTCCTGGGCCTGAAGGCAGCCTAACATGCATGTTTTTGAACATGTGAGCTGAAGTCAATAGTGTGCAGCTTCCAACAGGATGGAGGAGAAGAGAAGAAGGAAGACTTAGAGCTCCTGCTGAGGGAGCACTGGACGAGAGCTCACTCTGAAGAGTTCACAAACACCTCTCCTTTCCTCCTGTCACATCAATCAAGTGATGCAGCACATGCAGAGAGCTGCTGTCACTTGTGGCAGTGACATGAAGAAAAGTGAGCGAGACATTTTCTTCTAAACAACATCACTTCATCATTCTCCTTTCTGGCAGCAGTAAAGAGAAGCAGGTGAAGTGTGAGAAAATAAATCAACATCAAGTTATAAAGTTTTATTTTCTTCTTTACTTCTTAAATGCTGACATAAGTGGAGCTCAGGAACTGTTTGGTTCCTCCTCATGCATGTCATGTTGTGGAATGATGAGAATCAAACTCTTGAACTCTTGAGACTTGCAACAAAGGACTGGGAGCAGAGCAGCTGCACATGTTCAGGTTGTGCAGCTGCTCTTGGAGACTGAGAACATGTGAGAACCTTTAGTTTCTGTTCTACATGCATCACTTTGATGCTTCCATCAACTTAGAGACAAATAAAGAGGATTCAAACCTAAAGATTCACATCAACAAGGGACAAACACCTCTGCTGTGTTACTATGAACTGTTTAGCACCACCACCACCAAAGTCTGCCACTCATATTAGCCTGCCTGTGTGTCTGTTAGCAAAATATCTCATGTACCAGTAAATGTATTTTAATGAAACTGTCAGAAAGTAATTGAATGTACACGTACAACAGATTAACTGTAGGAGTTAATCTGATAATTGAGATTAGAAAACACAAACATGGCTACAACTGAGTCAGTTTTACAGATCCATCCATCCATCCATTTTCGTCCGCTTATCCGGGGTCGGGTCGCGGGGGTAGCAGCCTAAGTAGGGAGGCCCAGACTTCCCTCTCCCCAGCCACTTGGAGCAGCTCCTCTGGGGGAATCCCAAGGCGTTCCCAGGCCAGCCGAGAAACATAGTCCCTCCAGCGTGTCCTGGGTCTTCCTCTGGGTCTCCTCCCGGTGGGACATGCCCGGAACACCTCACCAGGGAGGCGTCCAGGAGGCATCCTAACCAGATGCCCGAGCCACCTCAACTGGCTCCTCTCGATGTGGAGAAGCAGCGGCTCTACTCCGAGTCCCTCCCGGATGACTGAGCTTCTCACCCTATCTCTAAGGGAGAGTCCAGACACCCTGCGGAGAAAACTCATTTCAGCCGCTTGTATCCGAGATCTCGTTCTTTCGGTCATAACCCAGAGCTCATGACCATAGATGAGGGTGGGAACGTAGATCGATCGGTAAATTGAGAGCTTTGCCTTTTGACTCAGCTCTCTCTTCACCACGACAGACCGGTACAGCGCCCGCTTCACTGCGGACGCTGCACCTATCCGCCTATCGATCTCACGCTCCAGTTTTCCCTCATTCGTGAACAAGATCCCGAGATACTTAAACTCCTCCACTTGGGGCAGGACCTCCTCCCCGACCCGGAGAGGGCATGCTACCCTTTTCCGGCTCAAGACCATGGCCTCGGATTTGGAGGAACTGATCCTCATCCCGGCCGCATCACATTCAGCTGCAAACCGCTCCAGTGAAAGCTGTAGATCACGAACTGATGAAGCCAATAGGACCACATCATCTGCAAAAAACAGAGAAGCGATTCTAAGGCCACCAAAACGGATCCTCTCAACACCTTGGCTGCGCCTAGAAATTCTGTCCATAAAAGTTATGAACAGAATCGGTGACAAAGGGCAACCTTGGCGGAGTCCAACTCTCACAGGGAACGAGCCTGACTTACTGCCAGCGATGCGGACCAAGCTCTGACACCGGTCGTACAGGGACCCAACAGCCCGTATCAAAGGGCCCGGTACCCCATACTCCCGGAGTACCCCCCACAGAAGCCCCCGAGGGACGCGGTCGAATGCCTTTTCCAAGTCCACAAAGCACATGTAAACTGGTTGGGCAAACTCCCACGCACCCTCCAGGACCCTGTTGAGGGTGTAGAGCTGGTCTAGTGTTCCACGACCAGGACGAAAACCACACTGCTCCTCCTGAATCCGAGGTTCGACTATCCGACGGACCCTCCTCTCCAGAACCCCTGAATAGACCTTACCAGGGAGGCTTAAGAGTGTGATCCCTCTATAGTTGGAACACACCCTACGGTCCCCCTTTTTGAATAGGGGAACCACCACCCCAGTCTGCCAATCCAAGGGAACTGCCCCCGATGTCCACGCGATATTGCAGAGTCGCGTAAGCCAACACAACCCCACAACATCCAGAGCCCTAAGGAACTCAGGACGAATCTCATCCACCCCCGGAGCCTTGCCACCGCGGAGCTTTTTAACCACCTCGGCGACCTCAGCACCAGAGATTGGAGAGCCCGACCCAAAGTCCCCAGGCTCCGCTTCCTCAGTGGAAGACGTGCCAGTAGGATTGAGGAGGTCTTCGAAGTACTCCGCCCACCGACTCACAACATCCCGAGTTGAGGTCAACAGCACGCCATCCCCACCATAAATGGTGTTGGTCGCGTACCGCTTTCCCCCCCTGAGACGTCGGATGGTGGACCAGAATCGCCTCGAAGCCGTACGGAAGTCATTCTCCATGGCCTCTCCGAACTCCTCCCACGCCCGAGTTTTTGCCTCAGCAACCACCCGAGCCGCATGCCGCTTGGACTGCCGGTATCTATCTGCTGCTTCCGGGGTCCCACAGGCCAAAAAGGCCCAATAGGACTCCTTTTTCAGCCTGACAGCATCCCTCACCGCCGGTGTCCACCACCGGGTTCTAGGGTTGCCACCACGACAGGCACCAACAACCTTGCGGCCACAACTCTGATAAGCTGCCTCGACAATAGAGGCGCGGAACATGGCCCACTCGGGCTCAATGTCCCCCGCCTCCCTCGGAACGTGTTCAAAGCTCTCCCGGAGGTGGGAGTTAAAGCTCCGTCTTACGGGAGACTCTGCCAGACGTTCCCAGCAGACCCTCACAATACGTTTGGGTCTGCCAGGTCTGACCGGCATCCTCCCCCACCATCGGAGCCAACTCACCACCAGGTAGTGGTCAGTTGACAGCTCCGCCCCTCTCTTCACCCGAGTGTCCAGGACATGCGGCCGCAGATCAGATGAGACGACAACAAAGTCGATCATCGAACTGCGACCTAAGGTGTCCTGGTGCCAAGAGCACACATGGACACCCTTATGCCTGAACATGGTGTTTGTTATGGACAATCCATGACGAGCACAGAAGTCCAACAACAGAACACCGCTCGGGTTCAGATCAGGGGGGCCGTTCCTCCCAACCACACCCCTCCAGGTCTCACTGTCATTGCCCACGTGAGCGTTGAAGTCCCCCAGCAGAACAAGGGAGTCCCCAGGAGGCGCACCCTCCAATACCCCCTCCAAGGACTCCAAAAAGGGTGGGTAATCTGCGCTGCCGTTTGGTGCATAGGCACAAACAACAGTCAGAGCCCGTCCCCCCACACGTAGGCGAAGGGAGGCTACCCTCTCGTTCACCGGGGTGAACCCCAACGTACAGGCACCAAGATGGGGGGCAACCAGTATGCCCACTCCTGCTCGGCGCCTCTCACCAGGGGCAACTCCAGAGTGGAAGAGTGTCCAACCCCTCTCAAGGAAACTGGTTCCAGAGCCAGAGCCATGCGTTGAGGTGAGTCCGACTATTTCTAGCCGGAACCTCTCAACCTCACACACTAGCTCAGGCTCCTTCCCCACCAGAGAGGTGACATTCCATGTCCCAATGGCCAGCTTCTGTAGCCGAGGATCAGACCGCCAGGGTCCCCGCCCTCGGCCACCACCCATTCCACAATGCACCCGACCCCTTTGGCCCCTCTCACAGGTGGTGAGCCCATGGGAAGGGGGACCCACGTCTCCTCTTCGGGCTGTGCCCGGCCGAGCTCCATGGGTAAAAAGTTTTACAGATGTTGAGCAAAAACCAGATGTAGTAGTAGCTGAGAGTCATCCCTAACACACACTCTGAGAGCTAGCAGCTCACAGAAACTCTTTATTTAAAAAGACTGGCATCAAACAGATGATGTGTGTTTAATATGAAGAAAAGTATTTGTAGATATAAAACTAGTGGTGGTTGTTTGATCAGAAAGGCTGCAGAGCTCTGAGCTGCTGAATCAGCAGAAATGACTTCAAAGTTTAGAAATTGACATTTTGTAGTTCTTTTAGTCAAAAAGAACTACACTACCCAGAAGGCAACAGTGCTTCTAGACGCTGCTTTCTGCAGAAATGGAGGGAAAGTTTTTCAACACAAATCTACGCTCTCTATGAAGCTCACAGAACTGGCAGGAAAGTCACAAATAATCCTGAAGCTCAATTATCCACGTGCACATCAATTATCCACGTGCACATCAATTATCCACGTGCACATCAATTATCCACGTGCACATCAATTATCCACGTGCACATCAATTATCCACGTGCACATCAATTATCCACGTGCACATCAATTATCCACGTGCACATCAATTATCCACGTGCACATCAATTATCCACGTGCACATCAATTATCCACGTGCACATCAATTATCCACGTGCACATCAACCTGGACGGGGCGGTGGGTTTTGTCGCTGCAGGGCGGGTCTGCAGAACCAGAACTGAGCTGGACCTGAACCGAGCTGCTGTTCTGCAGAGCTGGTGAGTAAAATGTTTCAGTACTGTACAGTACATATACGTATGTTGTTAAAATGTTTCAGTACTGTACAGTACTGAACAGATTAAGAAGTATTAATGTTTTTCTGACTAAATGTTTATCAATTTTTAAGAGTTAATGCTTAGTGCAACACAAAAAAAAAACATTTTAGTTTTTCATTAAAGCCTGAAGAGGGAGTGGGGTTTTGTGCAGTCTTACTTCAAAGGCCCGGAGTTTCTTGGAGGATGGGCCCGTCCTTCTCTGAAAAGCCATAAGGTCTTTGATGAAGTGAATGCATATCACCCATCCCACTTCTCCCACTTCAAGCTTGGCAGTTCTTCTGAAAGGGAGTTAGGTTTCCATGTATCTCACATCCAATTTTGTGAGATGTTGATGAGCACAGCTCAGCAATTAAGGGCAGGCTGACATTGTGGCTGATAGATGAAACAGAAAGCTTTTTACTATCTTGGAAAACAAAGTTTGATTGAAAACATATTTGATGGGAGTGAATGCCCACAAAGGTATAAAATGAGTTGCGCTCGGATAAACAATTCGAGGTCTACCGAGGGTTTGATCAACGCCCGGTTTTGCATTGAAGAACATCTCCCACTGAACGAAGCGGCCTCCTCGTTTGCATTCAACGGTGAGGGATTCTGATCTTTTATTTCAATGCCTTTTTCTGAGTGTGTGTGAAAGCTTGAAGGCTTTGCTGTTGTTCGTGGCGGGGTTTAAAATTGATGCTTAACCCTAGCAAATAACAGTATGTGTATCTGAACATGTATGTTTTTACTTTTTCTGTCACAAGACTTCTTTAATAAATATTCATTATTTTTAATTAAGTCTGTTTGTTTTCTTCCAAACCAGTAAGCGTGCCCACCTTTCACGGACTGACAAAGATGTTAAAACATTAACTATTTGGGGTTGATCTGAAATTTCATAAAGCATTAACATTAATTATTTGGGGTTGATCTGAAATTTCATAAAGCATTTGGCGACGAGCGAGGATGGGATATCTTATCTTTATTTGTAAAGCACATTCCAAGGTGCTTAAAAAGATGGATGAAAGGGTACACACTGGCTGTTTGGAAGGAAAAAAGTTAAAGTGTGAAACTGTGTTCTTGGAAGCAGGTGTTATTCCCTTGTTGTTTTGGAAGCGGGTGAGAGATTCCCGCTGTTGAAGAGCTGATAAGTTTGGATCAGTGGTTTTTTGGGACGCCTTAAGCTGCTGACCGATTCTTTGAGCTGAAGTGTAACAGAAGATTTGAACCAGGGTGTAAAAACCCTTGATCAGTAGTTTCGTGAGAGCAGAAGGAAAGAAGATTTTGCCGGGGTTAGAAAAAAAAAGATATACAGTATAACCCTTGTTGTTTATTTGAGATCAGTAACAGAAGTTTTGAATAAACCCTGAAGAAGTCAGGTGATAGGTGATTTATTCGCTGAAACATAAGTATAATACCAGGGTTAAGAGAAAAAAAAACCTTGTTAGAGTTTTTGTAATGAGTTGGGTGATTTATTTTGATAGCTTTATCAGTTGAAGTTAATAAGACTGGTGATTTATTTTTCGAAGTTTAAGTAAAAAAAAAAGGAGGAACAAGCGCTTCTCTGTGTGTGTGTGTGTGTGTGTGTGTGTGTGCCTCTGAATGAAGGCAGCAGCTCTGAGGAGATGAAGTGTGTTGGGAGCGAGAAGGCAAGTTGTTTGAGTTGATTAAGAAAATAGAAGTATTTTGATAAGGAATAGAGCTTGTTAAGGAATTTCTGCAGATCAGAAAGTTGGAAGTTGTCCAAAAAGTTAGCAGGAGTGATTTGTTGGAGGAAGAATTACGAGGAGACTACAGACGCGCTTCAGAGGAAGCTCAGATGGATTGAAGACGAAAGTCAGATGTGTTAGCTGCGTTTGGTCCGGTTGGGTGTGAGAGATGTTTTATGTCAGATAAAAAGGTTAAAACGTGCAGCTTGAAGGAAAGAAAGCGTCATGGTACACGTGCGAGAGGTGCAGCGACGCATTTGTGCGAGGGTATTGTGGGAGCTGAGGTGGTCAGTTGTAGTGAGAAACGCATGAGGAAGAATGTGTCTCATCTGTAATGTGTGTTTTATTTGTTGTAAGTAAGAAAAAATGTGAGTGTGTGTAGTTGCTGAATTTGTCAGCTGGAGTGTTAAAGAGACAGGATGGGTGAATGGTGTGTGTATTTGGAGAATGCACGTGTGTGCAGCAGCTTCCGTTCCCTCTGCTGTGAGTAGAAATGGGAGGTTGGGGACTGAGCGGAGGTCAGGAGACAGTCCTTGTTTGATGTAGGCGCGCAGGTTCGTGTGTGAAATTAGAGATGCAGAGAACGGAAAAGTGGAGGAAAAATAGCAAGAGTTTTCAGTGTGTGGTTCATGGGCCAGGAAGGGTCGAGTTTTTGTTTTGTTTTCACCTTTCATGCAGTCCGCCTTATCTCCGGAACAGGGAGGAAACCGCAGCTCTGAGGAGATGTGTGAAGGATGAGAGCAGAGGAGGAGAAGAAAAAAAAAAGAGTGTTGGTTTTATTTTTGATTTAAAAAAAAAAAGGAAGAGGGGTTTTAAGTTTTTTTTTTCCTTCCTTTCTCTCTCCAAGTTTAAAGGATGAATCTTTTATTTAAAAGATTACTAATCCCTGTCTTTCTATGTCACCCAAGCTTTTGATTTTTTCCACAGCTTGGTGTCTTGTCGTCTGTCTGTTGGGACAACAGAGGTGGGCCCTGAGGATGACCAACTCCTGAGAGAGGCGCCTGCGACTGGTGTCGTCTGCTGGGTTCTTCATCGCTGCTGCAGAGCTGCCTGTCCAGCGCACCCGAGGATGGGTGTTCGTGCTCATCTGTGATGTGGTGCTGATGACCACACCTCTGAAAAACGAGATGTGTCCTGATGAGGACAGTTGGGGCTCTTTGCCATGAGATGAACAGACAGGACGGCTTCAAATGTCCTGTAGGTCGGTCCTGCTGGTAACAAGTGTGGGCAGGGCGTGGGCAGAGAAGTGGTGTCCGGCGCGTGTAACGTTCCAGTGCAACGACCTTGTGCATCGACGACCTTTAAGGTGTGCGAGTTGTTCCAGAGGGTGGAGCCGCAAGATCCATCTGAAGTGAACATTTTTTATTGTTCTTTGAGTTTTTATTTTGTTTTATTTTACCTGAAGTAATAAAATAAATGATGATTAATTTGAGATGACATGCATATATACAGATATGTGCTACAAACAGGAATAGGTTTTATCTGGACAGTAAAATCGTCCTCAGAAAATACTTAGGTGTTCTTTATTTTTATTTTTCTGGGTGGATGAGTTGTACACTTGTGGTAATTGACTAATTGGCAATTTCTGCCTTTTTCTGGCAGTCTCCATTGATTTTGGGTCACTTCTGATGCGCAAGGAACGGACCCGATCCATGGTGCTGAAACTTGTGATTGAGTTTGTAAGTCTGGCTGTTTGATTTGAAAGTGTTCACATGTGTTGAACAGAAGAAGGTTTATACATAAGGTTTTTACAGCGGTTTAAACTAATAAAGTGGGTTACATATGGTTTAAAACTAATAAAATAAGAATGTGCAGTATCCCTCCTTACTTTTGTTTTTAGTGCTTTGTTTTGTAGGAAGGATCATATAATTAAATTAGTTTGTAACACTGTCTTAGAAATGTCCCATGAGGTGACAGGGAAAATTTTCAAAATTAGTCAAAAAATCATAGGGTGGAATGAACAGATTAAGAAGTATTAATGTTTTTCTGACTAAATGTTTATCAATTTTTAAGAGTTAATGCTTAGTGCAACACAAAAAAAAACATTTTAGTTTTTCATTAAAGCCTGAAGAGGGAGTGGGGTTTTGTGCAGTCTTACTTCAAAGGCCCGGAGTTTCTTGGAGGATGGGCCCGTCCTTCTCTGAAAAGCCATAAGGTCTTTGATGAAGTGAATGCATATCACCCATCCCACTTCTCCCACTTCAAGCTTGGCAGTTCTTCTGAAAGGGAGTTAGGTTTCCATGTATCTCACATCCAATTTTGTGAGATGTTGATGAGCACAGCTCAGCAATTAAGGGCAGGCTGACATTGTGGCTGATAGATGAAACAGAAAGCTTTTTACTATCTTGGAAAACAAAGTTTGATTGAAAACATATTTGATGGGAGTGAATGCCCACAAAGGTATAAAATGAGTTGCGCTCGGATAAACAATTCGAGGTCTACCGAGGGTTTGATCAACGCCCGGTTTTGCATTGAAGAACATCTCCCACTGAACGAAGCGGCCTCCTCGTTTGCATTCAACGGTGAGGGATTCTGATCTTTTATTTCAATGCCTTTTTCTGAGTGTGTGTGAAAGCTTGAAGGCTTTGCTGTTGTTCGTGGCGGGGTTTAAAATTGATGCTTAACCCTAGCAAATAACAGTATGTGTATCTGAACATGTATGTTTTTACTTTTTCTGTCACAAGACTTCTTTAATAAATATTCATTATTTTTAATTAAGTCTGTTTGTTTTCTTCCAAACCAGTAAGCGTGCCCACCTTTCACGGACTGACAAAGATGTTAAAACATTAACTATTTGGGGTTGATCTGAAATTTCATAAAGCATTAACATTAATTATTTGGGGTTGATCAGAAATTTCATAAAGCAAGTACATATACATATGTTTCAGTACTGTACAGTACACATACATATGTTTCAGTACTGTACAGTACATATACATATGTTTCAGTACATTACAGTACATATACATATGTTTCAGTACTGTACAGTACATATACATATGTTTCAGTACATTACAGTACATATACATATGTTTCAGTACTGTACAGTACATATATGTTTCAGTACTGTACAATACATATACATACGTTTCAGTACTGTACAGTACATATATGTATGTTGTTAAAATGTTTCAGTACTGTACAGTACATATACGTGTGTTGTTAAAATGTTTCAGTACTGTACAGTACATATACGTGTGTTGTTAAAATGTTTCAGTACTGTACAGTAAAATGTTTCAGTACTGTACAGTACATATACATATGTTGTTAAAATGATGTCGGTTTAAGAGATTAGAACATTGTAAGAGTGTGGGAAGAGTTTCTAAAGCCTTAAAATGTATAGAAATACTAAAATAAATACAACGTTCATACTTCATGGTTCTTCACCTGTCACGGTGGGGGAACGTAACCCCCACGATAATCCAGGGACTACTGTATAATCTACTCTGTGTTTATGGCAAGCTTTTTACCATATAATGAGGGGAGGGCTGGCCATAGGGAGGTTCAGGATAATTCATGAACATCTGGTCAGTTCCAGGCTGAACCTCAGTAAATGTGTGGTGGAAGGAAACCTCCCAGAAGTCCATGAGCCCAGATCAGCTGCTCCACACCTTCCAGACTCATCAGGACCTGCAGATGTTTAGGAAGCACCACTCCAGATGTTCAGACGTGTTGATGTGATGAAGCAGACACTCTCTGAGGACCTGCAGATGTTTAGGAAGCACCACTCCAGATGTTCAGACGTGTTGATGTGATGAAGCAGACACTCTCTGAGGCTCTCAGGCCTCCTTCACTCAGCTGCTCCTCCTACAGCTTCTCCAACAGAACGGGCCCACCAAGGTCCAGACAGACTCTTCAGAGCAGCTTCAAGCAGCATGAAGACATCCTGGAAATGCAGCAGGAACATCTGGAAGTCTTCTCCAGCTGCTGAACTCAGCTGCTTTCTTGCCTGTTGAACGTGGAGCAGGTCAGAAGCTCCTGATGTGGGACTGAAAGCTCCTCAGCCTCCTCACAAAGCCTCACTTTGTCTTCTTCTCTCCTCTTTTCTTTCCAGTCGGAGCTGTAGTCTGATCACTCTGAGGTGTGTAGAAGTTCAGTCAGTCCATCCAGATGTTGGTGCTTTGGAACAAACAGTAAATATCTAACCTGCAGCCTGATGGCTGAAAGATTAGTGTGAAAAATCAACATGTTGTTTGAACAGGTCGTATGAGGCGTTGGTTGAAATGAAAGCAACACAATGAGACTCACACAGCACAGGTGGAGTTAGAATATAAAGTTTATTAAAGCTGGAAGCAGCCAAGCTGCACCAAGTCCTCTCCAGCCCACTCTCCTCTCAGGGGGAGGGGCTTGGCTGCTCACACCTGCTGATGGTTGCAGTAATTGCAGGTGAGGCTTCTATCTGACAAGCAGAACTCCATGTTTATGATTTTACAAAGAGATGCAGGGAGTGAGAGACAAACCTGAAGACAATCCTCATTTGAAAGTTGAAACATGGAGACTGTGAAGACGTTCTCTTCCATGAGCACTAAATGATTTTAGAGACACTGCATTGACGTCCATTCTGATGAAAACTTGAAAAAGTGCTGAGTCTTCAAGAAAACAGAGAAGGACCTGGATCCTCTGCAGTTTGCTGATAGAGCACCCAGAGGAGTCGCTGTAATGAAGCTGCTTTTAAACACGTGCAGGGAAAGAGAACACGTGCACAGCTTTTATTCACTGATGTTTGTCTGTTGGACACGGTTCAAGGTCACCTTGGAGCAGAGAGGCTTCTAGAACATTTGATGCAGCTTTGATCCTGTGGGCTGCTTTGACACTTTTTAAGGAGACAGAGAGTGAACTGTGTGGGATCAGCTCTGTTCTTCCAGCGGCGTCCCACAGGGACCACTTCTGTCACCTCTCCTCTTCATCCTGACTCACACACATGTTGCTGTTTGGAAGGTTAATTAGCTGTGGCGGCCATCTTGGACTGGGTTGTGTGCAAAAGTTAATTCAAAAGTTACTTTAATAGTTTCATTCAGATCTGTCAGCTGGTTCATGAAATATTTTGCTAACAGGAAGAATGTTGACTAACAGTATTTGGTAAAGTTTGATGTAAACGTGCAGTTTCAGGGCTCAGAGTTTGTGTTTGGAACGACTCTCAGCTACTACCACACCAAACTAGAAGGACAGAGTTTCTTTCCTTTCAACTCAGTGAATTTTTCTCCAAACACAACTTGTATCACAATAATTACACATAATAATTACACATAATAATTACACACAGTAATGACACACAATAATTACACACAGTAATTACACATAATTACTACACACAATAATCAGAATCAGAATAAGCTTTATTATCATTGCACCGAGATACGAGAACGTACGTACAATCGTCTGAAATATGGACGTGGTGCACGAAGCTGCTACTATAAAAGTGTGGCCTTTTCTTATTCTTGTTCAGAATAATATTTGTGCTTAGGTGAGAAAGGGGAAGAAAACATGAGGAGAGACTGTATAAACTAAGATCTTTCACACCTTGTTCTAGACAGGGCACGATTTGAGGCATCAAAAAAAACCTACCACAGCATAGCAACATAAATAGACGTGATACATGTACATATAGGCCGGTGAATATATTGAATTTTAAGGGAAGGTCGTAGCATAGTCCAGAACCCTCCCTCCCCAGGAGACACATCTGACTTCACCGGAGTACAGGGAGAAAAAACAATGACACACAATAATCACACACAATAATGATAAAAGATAATAAGAATAGTAATAACTTTTATTTATAACGCACTTTACATCAAACAGATCTCAAAGTGCTACAATGAAAAATAAAATCAAGATAAAAATCAACCATTATTGCAACAAAGAAGAGGAACAACCAAGAGGATGGAGCCTCACAGATGATTATATCAAAAACTTAAAATTCACAAAATGCAGATAAAATACTCAAAAAACTGGGTGCAATAAAAAACAAAAGCACAATTAATTATTTAAAAAACTGGATAAAAAGAAAGGTTTTAAGACCTTTTTAAAACATGTTACACACAACAAATACACACTATAATGACACATAAAATACACACAATAATGACACAAAATAATGACACACAACAAATACACACAATAATGAAACAAAATAACAACACACAATAATGACACGATGACACACAATAACAACACGACAATCAATAATGACACACAATAATGACACACAACAAATACACACAATAATGACACACAATAACGACACGATGACACACTATAATGACACACAACAAATACACACAATAATGACACACAACAAATACACAAAATATTGACACACAATAATGACACACAATAATGCACAATGACACACAATAATGACATACAATTATCACACACATAATTAAACACAATAATCACACACAATAATTACATATAATATAGACACAAAATAATGACACACAATAGTGACACACAATAATTACACACAATTATCACACACAATAAGGACACACAATAATTCCATACAATGACACAATAGTGACAAACAATAATTACACACAATAGTGACACACAATAATTACACACAACAATGAAACACAATAATGACACACAACAATGACACACAATACTTACACACAATAATCACACATATTAAGTACACACAATAATGACAGACAATAAGTACACACAATAGTGACACACAATAATTACACACAATGACACACAATAATGACACATAATAAGTACACACAATAATTACACACAATAAGTACACAATAAGTACACACAATAATGACACACAACAAGTACACACAATAAGTACACGTAATAATGACATGCTATAATCACACACAATAAGTACACACAACAAGTAAACACAATAAGTACACACAATAAATACACACAATAAGTACACACAATAAGTACTTGTACACACAATAAGTACACACAATAAGTACAAACAATATGTACACACAATAAATACACAAAATAAACACAATAAGTACACACAACAAGTACACACAACAAGTACACACAACACAATAAGTACGCACAATAAGTACGCACAATAAGTAAGCACAATAAGTACACACAACACGTACACACAATACGTACACACAATAAGTACACACAATAAGTAAACACAATAAGTACACAGTGTGTGTGTACCTCCTCCACATGTGCACAGTGGTGCTCGTCTTTCCCTGGACTCTTTTGTTCAGCGTGTTCAAGTGACTCGTCTTCTCCACCATGAAGTGACACTTGTCCAGATCATCTAGATCTCCCAGACCTTTGTTTTCCAACAAGGTCTTCACATGGTCCAGACCTTTGTTTTCCAACAAGGTCTTCACATGGTCCAGACCTTTGTTTTCCAACAAGGTCTTCACATGGTCCAGACCTTTGTTTTCCAACAAGGTCTTCACATGGTCCAGACCTTTGCTTTACAACAAGGTCTTCACATGGTCCAGACCTTTGTTTTCCAACAAGGTCTTCACATGGTCCAGACCTTTGCTTTCCAACAAGGTCTTCACATGGTCCAGACCTTTGCTTTCCAACAATGGCCCTCATGCACGAAACAGTTCGTATTCTTATCCTAAATGTCTCCTACTTTTGTTCGTACGAAGTGTTCGTACGAACATGCCACGTCAGATCCAACAAACTCTTCTATCCACAGGAAAAGCGTGTAAACGGGCTGCTTAAAGTTGATGAATCTCACCTGTTCTAAACAGCTGCGCGTGCACGCGTGAGCTTATTTACATGATTCCCACCCCTCAAAACGCCATATAAGGCTACGTTTCCTGCCTCAGAGGCAGAACGTGTACGTTCATAAAATGACAGCGAAAAGTAAAAAAGAAGAACTCTACCGGTGCGGAGGATGAAGTTCTGTGGTCTCTGAGGACAAGAAAAGAAAATCTGTCCTTATTAGCAGCGTCACTCATGGAAGTAAATGACCAGCTAAAACCAAAGAAAGTTTGTTTATAATAAATGTGGACCTCGAAACATGCATGCGTACTGGTGGCTTACTGGTTAAAGCATTGCACTGTTAGCTGTTCCTAACCTTTTTTCTACACCTCGTGGGATCGAGTCCCACAAGGTATGATTCTTTTTTTTTCCTTCTTACTTTAGATTATTTATTCATTCCAAATTAAAAAGGCTTTATGCTTTATTTCTTGTTGTATTGTAAATAGTTTTCTTGTGTTTTTTAAATCTGGAATGAATTAAAAAAAAAAAAAAAACGTTGTCCTCCCACGGGAGGCGATCCCATGACCTTCGGAACTGCGACGCAGTGCTCTACTGACTGAGCCACATCAGAGCTATGACAGCAGCTGGAGGAAGTCTGTGTAAAGTCTGGCTTACCGAAGTCTGCGATACCGCGGCAAATTAAACTTAAATTAATTCATGGTTTAAGTTGATTTCAGTTTGAGATCTTCATATTAATATTGTAGTGTTAGAAAACGGCATTGATAACAAATTGATTTTCATTTAAATACTTTAATCCGTTAGTCATTATTACATTTAAAATTATAATTCGACTTCAAACAGAACCTATTGTCAAAAACAATTGTGGTGCGTGACTTTTTTAAACTCTAAACATTTCCTAAATAACGAAATATGAAGTTATTTGTGGAGTAATGCTGTCTGGATGACAGCAGACGGACCGCTCGTAAAATATACGACAGGTCCGGACCACACGTAGATTTTGTTCGTATCTGAAAAAAATCGTAGGATACGTGAACATTGTTGAATGCCACATATGCTCCTAAATCACTCGTAAGCACAGTTTAAGCACAAATCTGTGCGTACGAACGGTTTGTGCATGAGGCCCAATGTCTTCACATGGTCCAGACCTTTGTTTTCCAACAAGGTCTTCACATGGTCCAGACCTTTGCTTTCCAACAAGGTCTTCACATGGTCCAGACCTTTGCTTTCCAACAAGGTCTTCACATGGTCCAGACCTTTGCTTTCCAACAAGGTCTTCACATGGTCCAGACCTTTGCTTTCCAACAAGGTCTTCACATGGTCCAGACCTTTGCTTTCCAACAAGGTCTTCACATGGTCCAGACCTTTGTTTTCCAACAAGGTCTTCACATGGTCCAGACCTTTGCTTTCCAACAAGGTCTTCACATGGTCCAGACCTTTGTTTTCCAACAAGGTCTTCACATGGTCCAGACCTTTGCTTTCCAACAAGGTCTTCACATGGTCCAGACCTTTGCTTTCCAACAAGGTCTTCACATGGTCCAGACCTTTGCTTTCCAACAAGGTCTTCACATGGTCCAGACCTTTGCTTTCCAACAAGGTCTTCACATGGTCCAGACCTTTGCTTTCCAACAAGGTCTTCACATGGTCCAGACCTTTCTTTCCAACAAGGTCTTCACATGGTCCAGACCTTTGCTTTCCAACAAGGTCTTCACATGGTCCAGACCTTTGCTTTCCAACAAGGTCTTCACATGGTCCAGACCTTTGCTTTACAACAAGGTCTTCACATGGTCCAGACCTTTGCTTTACAACAAGGTCTTCACATGGTCCAGACCTTTGTTTTCCAACAAGGTCTTCACATGGTCCAGACCTTTGCTTTCCAACAAGGTCTTCACATGGTCCAGACCTTTGCTTTCCAACAAGGTCTTCACATGGTCCAGACCTTTGTTTTCCAACAAGGTCTTCACATGGTCCAGACCTTTGCTTTACAACAAGGTCTTCACATGGTCCAGACCTTTGCTTTACAACAAGGTCTTCACATGGTCCAGACCTTTGTTTTCCAACAAGGTCTTCACATGGTCCAGACCTTTGTTTTCCAACAAGGTCTTCACATGGTCCAGACCTTTGCTTTCCAACAAGGTCTTCACATGGTCCAGACCTTTGCTTTCCAACAAGGTCTTCACATGGTCCAGACCTTTGCTTTACAACAAGGTCTTCACATGGTCCAGACCTTTGTTTTCCAACAAGGTCTTCACATGGTCCAGACCTTTGCTTTCCAACAAGGTCTTCACATGGTCCAGACCTTTGTTTTCCAACAAGGTCTTCACATGGTCCAGACCTTTGTTTTCCAACAAGGTCTTCACATGGTCCAGACCTTTGTTTTCCAACAAGGTCTTCACATGGTCCAGACCTTTGCTTTCCAACAAGGTCTTCACATGGTCCAGACCTTTGTTTTCCAACAAGGTCTTCACATGGTCCAGACCTTTGCTTTCCAACAAGGTCTTCACATGGTCCAGACCTTTGTTTTCCAACAAGGTCTTCACATGGTCCAGACCTTTGTTTTCCAACAAGGTCTTCACATGGTCCAGACCTTTGTTTTCCAACAAGGTCTTCACATGGTCCAGACCTTTGCTTTCCAACAAGGTCTTCACATGGTCCAGACCTTTGTTTTCCAACAAGGTCTTCACATGGTCCAGACCTTTGTTTTCCAACAAGGTCTTCACATGGTCCAGACCTTTGTTTTCCAACAAGGTCTTCACATGGTCCAGACCTTTGTTTTCCAACAAGGTCTTCACATGGTCCAGACCTTTGTTTTCCAACAAGGTCTTCACATGGTCCAGACCTTTGCTTTCCAACAAGGTCTTCACATGGTCCAGACCTTTGTTTTCCAACAAGGTCTTCACATGGTCCAGACCTTTGTTTTCCAACAAGGTCTTCACATGGTCCAGACCTTTGCTTTCCAACAAGGTCTTCACATGGTCCAGACCTTTGCTTTCCAACAAGGTCTTCACATGGTCCAGACCTTTGTTTTCCAACAAGGTCTTCACATGGTCCAGACCTTTGTTTTCCAACAAGGTCTTCACATGGTCCAGACCTTTGTTTTCCAACAAGGTCTTCACATGGTCCAGACCTTTGCTTTCCAACAAGGTCTTCACATGGTCCAGACCTTTGTTTTCCAACAAGGTCTTCACATGGTCCAGACCTTTGTTTTCCAACAAGGTCTTCACATGGTCCAGACCTTTGCTTTCCAACAAGGTCTTCACATGGTCCAGACCTTTGTTTTCCAACAAGGTCTTCACATGGTCCAGACCTTTGTTTTCCAACAAGGTCTTCACATGGTCCAGACCTTTGTTTTCCAACAAGGTCTTCACATGGTCCAGACCTTTGCTTTCCAACAAGGTCTTCACATGGTCCAGACCTTTGTTTTCCAACAAGGTCTTCACATGGTCCAGACCTTTGTTTTCCAACAAGGTCTTCACATGGTCCAGACCTTTGCTTTCCAACAAGGTCTTCACATGGTCCAGACCTTTGTGGAGCAGCAGGAGACCCCAACGTGCACTGGGATGTGAGGGATGTGCACGTGGCTGTGACGCATGTTTGTGTTGACAAATGATTGAAACATCTGGAGAACTTGATGTTAAAGTTTCACCTGGACCTTCAAGATAAAGTGAATAAATCAATAGAAGTGAAATGAATCAAAAGGTGATGAAGAGCCACTAGAAGATGAAGAGCTGCAGATGTTTGACCCCGGGGTCACATGGTCCAGCAGCTGCTCAGACACTTCATTGATCTTCTGTCATGACTAATAGTTGTTGTTGCAGCACAAACACAAGTGTTGCTTTGAATGCAGCAACGTGTTGCTGTGATGTTGCTCTCCTCTCTCCACACCTCCTGTGTGTTGTGTGTGAAACATGTTCAGTGAACATGTTTCGTACATACGGACATACATACACACGGAGTGTGGAAAAACAGATGCCCGGTCTGCGCCTGTTAATACAGAATGAGTGAAATTAATTAATGGGGCCACTTTATAACGTGTTTTAAATTTTTGACTTGACTAAAATATCAAGTCTTTTCAAGTAAACAGCTTCAAGTCAAGTCAAGTCCCAAGTCAATGGAGTGCAAGTCAAAGTCAAGTCAGAGTCTTTCAGCATTTTTTCAAGTGAAGTCTCAAGTTTATGTTTATGTTTATGTTTATTAAATTTGTTCATTTTTTTACAAAAGAAACAATACAAGGCAATCTCATAATGATAGTGTACAAAATGTAAAAAAATGAAAGGTGGCAGAAAGAAGAATAAATCTTATTATATCTGCCCCTTATCTCCAACAATCAGATTAAACAACAGTAGTCAAACCATGTAAACAATAATAATCTTCAACCAACTTTTTCCAACAGTCAGGTTAAACAATAATATTCTTCAACCAACAGTACAAAATTACTAACTCTTTTTAATTTTCTAACTAACAGTACAAAATGACTAACTCTTTCTAATTTTCTAACTAATACAATACACATTACGTTATTTCACATATATTTTTTAACACATTTGTTTTGATCATTTTTTTAAATGTAAACATTGACTTGGCATTTTTAACTACATTCTCCAAGCCATTCCATAATCTAATTCCCTGGATTGAGGTAGAACGTCCCTTCAAACTGGTTCTGAATTGTGGTTTTACAAACAACTCTGTTCCCTTAAGATTATAACAACTTTGTCTTTTAACAAAGTGCATTTGGATATTTAAAGGTAATGCATTATTTTGAGCTCTATACATAACTGATAAAATATTATAGTCTACCAAATCATGGAACTTCAATAATTTTAGTTGATAAAATAATGTACTTGATGGATGACGGTAATGCTTTCTAGTGATAATTCTTACAGCTCTTTTCTGTAATACAAAAATAGGCTTTGTGATTGTTTTACACGCTTTCCCCCAAACATCAATACAATAGATTAAGTGTGGAACAATGATTGTGTTATACAACAAATACAGAGCTTTATCATTCAATAGGTCTCTGACTTTGTACAGTACTGCTATCGATCTAGCTATTTTTATTCTTACAGAATTTATGTGTTGTTTCCATGTCAGTTTGTCATCAATGATAACACCCAAAAACTTCACCTCATTCACTCTACAAATCTCAACATCCTCAATTTTGAGTGGAACATCAACAGTTTTCTTTTTATTACCGAATATCATGTAATTAGTTTTTTCTAGATTTAATGATAATTTATTTATTTTAAACCAAGTTTGTATCTTGACAAATTCTGTCTTTATCAATTCTAACATTTGTTCTATATCTTCACCTGAACAGAAAAAAGTGGTATCATCAGCGAAAAGTACACATTTAAGGAGTCCTGACACATTTACCAAGTCATTCACATATAAAATAAAAAGCTTTGGTCCAAGTACAGAGCCTTGGGGAACTCCACATGTGATATTACAGAGGTCAGATCTTACATCATTTATTTGTACAAATTGTTTCCTATTTTTTAAGTAGCTAGATACCCACTGTAATGCTGGTCCTCTAATACCATATTTGTTCAGTTTTTCAAGGAGAATGGTGTGATCAATAGTATCGAATGCTTTTTTTAAATCAACAAAGATACTGATACAATGTTGTTTTTGATCGACAGCAGTAGTTATTTGTTCCATTAATTCCATGAGAGCCATTGATGTAGAGTTTTTTGATCTAAACCCATACTGACTGTTGCTTAGAATATTTTGTTTATCTATAAATTGGTCTAGTCTGTTCACAAATAGTTTTTCAAGAATTTTTGAAAACTGTGGTAACAAGGATATAGGTCTATAATTGTTGAATACACATTTATCACCATTTTTAAAAAGAGGAACGACCTTAGCTACTTTCATATTATCTGGAAAAATTCCTGTTGAAAATGATAAGTTACATATGTATGTGAACGGCTCAATAATATGGCTCATTATGTCCTTTACAAACATCATATCCATGTCCACCCAGTCTTTCGATCTCTTGTCTGTAAGATGTTTTACTACATTCATTATTTCCTCTTTGTTAGTTCCATTTAGGAAAATACTATTTGCACAACCTGTAATTGAGTGGATCATATTTTTATCTACTTTTGGTATCTTAGCTGCAAGGCTTGATCCAACATTTACAAAATATTGATTAAATCCATTAACAATTTCATTTTCATCATGAACTTCATCGTTGTCTTTTACAAAATATTTTGAAATACCAGTTTTTGCTTTATGATTCTTCAGTACACCATTCATTACTCGCCATGTTGCTTTCATATCACCATTAGTTTTATCTAATAATTTACTATAATATTCTTTCTTATGTTTCCTTATAATCCCTACTAATTTATTTTTATACTTTTTATATTTTTCTTCTGCGCTCTGACTTCGTAATTTCAAGAAACATGAATACAAATAATTCTTTTTTTTACATGCATTTCTTAACCCTTTTGTCATCCATGGTTGATCATTCGTATTTCTCTTTGTGTAATTTGTTTGCACACAATTCTTTACATACAGGGTTTCCAAGATATTCATAAACTCATCATATGCTCTGTTCGCATCATCAACATACACATCATTCCAGTCTTGTTTATCCAGATCCTCTTTCAATTTTTCCAAAACTTTTTTTGATGTGTTTATGATCTTTTTCTTCGTTGTGACTGCTTTTGTGATATTTTGATCATTTTTAAAGATTGTGAAAACTGGTAAATGATCACTTAAGTCGGTCGTTAAGATACCACCTATCACATCCCCATTTGTTATATTTGTGAAAATATTATCAATTATTGTGGCACTATGAGTTGTAATTCTTGTTGGCTTTGATATCAATGGATACATATTTAAACTGTACATTGAGTTTATAAATGTGCTTATGTTATTTGAATCTGTTTTATTTCCCATATCAATGTTAAAGTCTCCACACAAAAAAATATTTTTATTAAAACTCTTCTCCATTAGTTCCAAGATTTTATCAGTGAATATTTCTATATTTGCTCCTGGTGATCTATATACACAACTTATTATTATGTTTTTATCGTTTTTGTTTATAATTTCTATTGTTATCATTTCCATAATATTATCAACTATTATTGACATTTCATTATTTAATTTACATTTTATTTCATTATTGACAAATAGTGCGACACCACCACCTCTTTTATTATTTCTGTTCATATGATATAATTCATACCCCTCGATGTGAATATTACTTGTGTTATCATCATTAAGCCATGTCTCTGACAGCGCTATTATCGTAAAAGTTCTATTTAATTGTTTTAAGTAATCTGTTATTTTGGATATGTTTGCATTTATACTTCTGCTATTAAAGTGAATAATGGAGAGAACTCCATTTGATATATTGATGTCATTAAACTGCTCTTCATTATAATATTCGCTATCTTTTATTACAGGAAAAAAATTTGCATCAATCACATTTTCAACATTATATATTTTAGCTTCTGAGTCTTCGTATGTTGTCATGTTCTAATGTATTTGTTCATTTCACTGTATATTTTATCCATTGTGAGTTGTTTCATTGATTTGTAATTTTCATCTCTTGAATTCATCCAGATCCGTCAGTTCTTTTATCATTTTAGGCTGAGACCCTTCCTTTGCTTTGATAAAGACGTATCCATTTCTAGTCCATGTTGATGCTATTTTTTTTCTTTGTTTTTTA
This sequence comes from Garcialebias charrua, assembly GCA_038048925.1. NCBI lineage: Eukaryota > Metazoa > Chordata > Actinopteri > Cyprinodontiformes > Rivulidae > Garcialebias > Garcialebias charrua. Next base: position 28,871 of record JBBPBX010040911.1, read on the forward strand.
ACCACCTTGCTTCTTTTGCAATTTTTCCATTTTTCTTGGTAAGATGTTCATTTATGTAAACGTTTGTTCCCTGCAGATTTCTTCTATTTTGCATGACATAGTTTTTTGTATTCCTGCCAATGAACTTAACGACCACTGACGGTTTGAATCTTGGTGAATTACTGGGCAGGGTGTGACAGAACGAAATGTCCCCATATTTTATGTCCATGTTCATGTCCTGTAAGAAAGTAACTACAAGTTTCTCCAGACTCTCCTGTTCTT
>JBBPBX010040912.1:0-29130 GCA_038048925.1 Garcialebias charrua
GTACGGAAGGGCATTGCATTCAACCATGAAAATATTTTTTTGGAGCTTATGTAGTAAAAACGTGATAATTATGTAGTAAAAACGTGATAATTATGTAGTAAAAACGTGATACTAAGTAGTAATAACGTGATACTATGTAGTAAAAACGTGATACTATGTAGTAAAAACGTGATACTATGTAGTAAAAACGTGATAATTATGTAGTAAAAACGTGATACTAAGTAGTAAAAACGTGATACTATGTAGTGAAAACGTGATACTATGTAGTGAAAACGTGATAATTATGTAGTTAAAACGTGATAATTATGTAGTGAAAACGTGATACTTATGTAGTTAAAATGTCAGAGTCAGAGAGAGAGTCAGAGAGTCTTTATTGTCATTTGCACCGCATGTGGTACATGAGATGAAAACGAGATTATGTACACGAGGTCCCAGTTACATCCAACAACAAATGAAAGAGAAAAACAGTAATAACATCGAGAACTAACTAAGAAAAACATCAACTAGTAATACACTAAGCCTAATATAGTGGGAATAAACAGCAGCACGAACATGAGTTTGTATGAGCAGATGGTCACAGATGAACACAGATGAACACAGCAACAAGAAAACATATCAGCATCAGCATGATGTGATATTTTGCAGTGTTTATTTTAATTTTATTTTTATTTATTCATGAGTCTAACAGCCTCAAAATGCGATACTAATTCAGAAGGAGCGTTTCCTTTAAATAGAGTAGACCTGCAGACTTCCACATATGTCAGATGGGACAATGGTTAAGACGTTGCCTTTCATGCAGATGACGCAGGTTCGAGTCCAACCTGGTCTGACTGATTTTTTTTTTTCTTCTTTGGATTATTTATATAATAATATTTATGCTGAAAATACTTTGCTTATCAGCGTGATTGGGGTGTAATGTGGTTAAGTGACGTCTTAATTTATTAGGCTTCATGCTGTCCGCTGCTAATATTTTAAGACATAACAGACACACCGGTCTTTCCTCATCTCCCACCTTCGTCACAGTGAAGCCAAGGCTAAATACGCTTTCTTATTATCTTCGTCTGTCTTCGCCTTTCTTTTCATCCCTGTTAAATATTTCTCCATGCTGTATCTTCACTGCACTTTCTAAAACTTCTCATGCGCTGCTGTGGCTTCTTACTCTGTGAAAAAACTATTCTGTGCGCTCAGTCTGACAATAACAGCGCCACTGCCCCTACTGGCGCGGATGTGTAATTACACTTACCATTTCATACAGTTCAATACAAATAATCCAAAGAAGAAAAAAAAAATCAGTCAGAAAAGGTTGGACTCAAACCTGGGTCATCTGCATTGAAAGGCAGCGGTCTTAACCATTGTCCCATCTGACATATGTGGAAGTCTGCAGGTCTACTCTATTTAAAGTGCGACTAAACCCAAAATTAACTTTTTTTAGCTGATAAACTCCCTAGAATGTGTTTAAAATGTTATCTAGCACTATGGCTGTGTTTATTCTCACATAATTGTGCATATCTGTGTAAATTGGCAATATTTGGCAATATTTGGCCTAAAAATGTGTTTACGGTAGTTCTATGGGTTGAACTGGTGGATTACACCTTAATTTTCTTATTTGTGCAAATGCTCATGTGTGACATGTCTGCTCATGTGTGATGTCACACAGGTGGTTCAAGCAGAGCCAATCCCCTGCAGAGATGAGAAGTGCATACCTTATATGGAAATGCTGCATTTCACTCCTGACAAGCGGTTTTATTTTTCTTTTCATTTTCATTTTTTTAGGCCTTTGGTTTTGGATGGAATGGGTGGAATGGATAAATACATCTACATGTTTATTCTTTGTTGTTGCTTGGTGTATGTTGTTGGCTAGAGGTTTAATTTGTTTTAGGTTGTTGCAGGTGGAGGCGTGAACAAAAGCACAACTCTACCTCCACCCCTCCTTGTCTATCGACACGCCCATTTTCAGGGAGATTTTGGAAGGAGGAGTTACCGATCCACAGGGGTTTAGTCGCACTTTAAAGGAAACGCTCCTTCTGGATTAGTATCACATTTTAACTACTGGTACATAAGTATCACGTTTTCACTACACCCCAATCACGCTGATAAGCAAAGTATTTTCAGCATCCAAAGGAAAAAAAAAATCAGTCAGATCAGATTGGACTCAAACCTGGGTCATCTGCATTGAAAGGCAGAGGTCTTAACCATTGTCCCATCTGACATTTGTGGAAGTCTGCAGGTCTACTCTATTTAAAGGAAATGCTCCTCCTGAATTGGTATCGCATTTTAACTACATAAGTATCACGTTTTCACTACATAATTATCACGTTTTTACTACTTAGTATCACGTTTTTACTACATAATTATCACGTTTTTACTACATAGTATCACGTTTTCACTACATAGTATCACGTTTTTACTACATAGTATCACGTTTTTACTACATAGTATCACGTTATTACTACATAGTATCACGTTTTTACTACATAGTATCACGTTTTTACTACTTAGTATCACGTTTTTACTACATAATTATCACGTTTTTACTACATAGTATCACGTTTTTACTACATAGTATCACGTTATTACTACTTAGTATCACGTTTTTACTACATAATTATCACGTTTTTACTACTAATTATCACGTTTTTACTACATAATTATCACGTTTTTACTACATAAGCTCCAAAAAAATATTTTCATGGTTGAATGCAATACGCTTCCGTAGAGTCAGGCGTGTCCAGAGCTTGTCTTGCATGAAATATACTCGGGTGGACTGGACAGGCCTCATGGGTGTCCGTCGCTGCGAGGGAAAATCCACAGCCACTGGGACAGACGCGCGAGGTTGGGCTCGCCGTCCCGCTGGCTTTTCGTTGAAGTTTTGTCTTTCGCTTTCCCTTCTCCGGAGGCATGTCCGAGATGAGGCGAGCGAAACCTTCCAGAATCCTTTTTCTTCTTTGTTCAAGTGTCTCCTCCGTCGTGTCGCTTTCGCTAGCTAGCCCGCTAAGCTTATGTTAGCCGGGGTAGCGGTTGTGGCGCAGTTATAACGCCGTTGAGCGAAGCAACCTGTGGAGAGAGGAGAGAAGAAAACTTCGAGGTTATAGAAATGTGCTGGGCTAGCTTTCGCTAGTCCAGCAGTACGCAGGGAAAAATTCTCTGTGCGCTCTGTGCAGGGAGCGAGCTCACCTCAAGTTGAGCGATGGAGCAGCAGAGAAGTCCCGCGAAGAGAGGTAGTTCAGGTTTTTGCGAGGTGAAGGGCAAAAAGAGAAAGATGGAGGGGCGTCAGTCGCCTAAGTACCTAAAGGGCGGTACCTCTGGCGCGGGGTGACGCCCCTTGCTGTAAAAGGCGTGAATGTATTCCTTCAGGTAATCGCGCGAGGGCGCAATTCCCATAGCAAGTATGTTGCACCAAGAGACCTAACTGAAAGGGAACCTGCCGTGTCTTTCTCCCAGGCGGTCTCCTTCTCCTCCCTCACTGAACACAAACACACAGCCCTCAGCCGCACTCCCCTCCCCTTCCTGCTTCTCCAGGAGTGGGCGGGCAGTAGAGGAGACGTTTATTAAACACAGCAGAGCATGTATGAAGCTACAGCTAGACGACAGACCCGTCTTCTTATTTGAAATGGTTCAGAGCTCATTTAGCTATGCTGTGTGCCTTTTAGAGGAACAGGGAGAGAAAGCACAGCATTAATAAAGCAGCAGTTTATTATATCGCTAAAGACGCAGTCCTTAGCAGTTAACAAGACGGCGAGCCGCTAAGGACTGTGTTTTTAGCAATATGATAAACTGCTGCTTTATTAATGTTGCGCTTTCTCTCTCTGTTCCTCTAAAATGCATACAGCACGACTAAATGAGCTCTGAACCGGTTTAGAATAGAATAGAATATATCTTTATTGGCATCGTCATTGCACCGAAGCACAAAACATTGCAATTGACGCACACACCGTCCTTGAGAGGGGACGTGTGCACAACAGCCGCAGCAATAATTAAATCGCGCCGCAACAATCAGATATGGAAAAAAAGGAAGGTTACATAGGGTAATCAGTGGTATTCAAAAAAGATTCTATCACATTTTGTCTTATAGGACATTCTATGATACAGTCAAAAAACTCTACCAGCCAAGCACAGATAAGACAAATCACATGTTGCATTTTGGTGGCGAAGCAGTGAGATAAAGTCTGTGAACATCGTCCAGATAGAGCACAGTTCTGCAGATGGACTCAGCCGGCTTTATCTGAAAGCACACAGAGAGCTCTCGGGGGGGTGCGACAGTTCTTTCCAGTAGCTCAGACTCCAGGAGAGATTTGTAGTCAGCCTTGTTCAAGGTTGCTTGGGGTGTCCCGATTAGATTAGTTGATTTATTTATTCTTCAGGGCAGGCTTCGGTGAACTTTTACCGTTAGCCTTGAGTCCAGGTGCTGTCTGAAGTCCAATTCGTCCAAATTATGTGAGCTTTCATTCGACCCGAGCTATGGGTCCACGTCTCCCCCCTGGTGTAATCCGCTCAGCTGCTGCAAACGAGTCCCAAACCGCATCGTAGGTCTGCGGTCCTCAACGGCCATTCCCATCGTGCGATTGAGCTCATACAGCAGCTGGTTCATTGAGGTCACAGCCCAGATCAAAGACTCGTTCTGAGCAGGAAGCTTCGACAGCGCGTTGATCGTCGCGGAAGTCTTCCTGATTTTCCAGTAGCAGAAGCTCCTGCACAAGCCAAAGAGCAACGCACCTGCTACCATAAATCCAATTATGTAAAGGTCTTCCACGTCCTCGACCGAAAGAACGGTCAAACACATAATTTTCCATTCTCCCCAGGAATCCATGATGTGACCGGCCGCATGCGTGTCGAGGGGGCACGCTGGTTCTCCTGGTCCGGAGCGCTTCTTGGAAAAAAATTTATCGATAGAGGAAACAGCCCACGCTATTAAATCCATGTTCCAAATTGCTTCGAGCGAGCACTGAAGAGTTGCAGACGAGACAAAAGAGCAAAAGCAGGGAGGAGGAAGACTTTAGGGAAGGAGCGGAGCAGAGAAGTTGCTGCAATGCCAAGAGCCGGAAGTAAAGAGTCAGATTTACTTCAAAGAGTCAGATCTGTCGGAACTTCAAGGGTCCAAGTGGAGGCTCACCTCCGCAGTTCACACACGCTGACTAACGTGAAGGCGGCACAGCTGAATGGATTGTATTTATATATCACCTTTCTATCATATCACTCAAAGCTCTTTACAATATAATCTGTACCTCGTTTACCCATTCAAACAGCACTCTACTAGATCTCTACTAAGAATAATCAGAGCTTTATCACATTCATACACTGAGAGGTAATTAGGGGTTCAGTGTCTTGCTCAGGGACACTTCAGCACGTGACTGCTGGTGGAATCAAACCCCCAGCTCTCCCATTGGAGGACGACTGCTCTAGCCTCTCATCCATAGCTGTCCCCAGCTGAAGAGGATTATTATTTACCGGTAGTATATGTAAACAGATGTCTAAAAAATAAACTACCATATTTAATATATGTAAATAGTTTTTTTTTTAGGCAGTTATTTTGTACAGTTACAGCTGTTAATAAATATGCCTGTGTGACAATTGGGACAAAACTTTGACTCAAATATATTTTTGTTGTTACTTAATGGAGAGCCACCTGCATCATGAAAGACCTCACTCCAGCACACACTCTTTGCCCCACTCCCTTCAGGACGGAGGTTAAGGAGCATCAAGTGTAGAACCACTAGACTGAGGAACAGCTTCTACCCTGAGGCTGTTAGACTCATGAATAAATAAATAATCAGAATAATCACTGTGAAATATCACAACATGCTGATCTGTTTCTTGTTGCTGTGCTCATTCGTGACCATCTGCTCATACAGACTCATGTTCGTACTGCTGTTTGGAATTATGTTTTTCTATTACATTAGTGCTTAGTGTATTTTTTAGTTGATGTTTTTCTTAGTCATATCTTAAATGTTATTACTGTTCTTCTCTTACATTTTGTTGTTTGATGTAACTGGGACCCTGTGTACATAATCTCGTTTCATCACATGTACCACGTGTGGTGCAAATGACAATAAAGATTCTCTGACTCTGAAAGAAAAAAAATCGAGATGTGTATTGTATATCGCAATTTTCGTAAAATTATTGAGATATTAATTTAGAGCCATATCGCCCAGCCCTAATGCAAATGATGAAAAAAAAAAATTCCAACAAAGCGACAGGGTGCTGGAGAACCCTCATGCCCTGGACAGACGCATGCGGCTGGGTATGTCATGGATTCCTGCGGGGAGTGGAAGCTGATGTGTATCTGTGTTGTCTTTGGAGGATGTGGAAGATTTATACATCACTGGATTTATGATAGGTAGAAACTCAATGTTATCGGCTATTAAGGAAGACATCGGCAGCAGTTTCGGCCATGGCAAAGCTGCCGACCTTATGTTAAGGATTAATTTGTGCTTGTAGCACTCAAACTCAGCTGATTTGCAAGCTCAACCGTAAGCTGGAAACAGTTTATGAGAATAGTAGGCCGCTTGCGGCTTTTGGAACTCGCCAGCATGTTGGAATCAATCTTGGAGATCTTGCCATTTTGGATCATCGAGAGTACCAGCAGAACTCAAGGCTGACGAAACAAAACATTCTGCTTGCACAAAAACAACTGTGGCATATCTGAATCTGACCTCCCTGTTTGGCCTTGAAGAGGTCAACTTATCAAATTGCTCCTGGGTTAGTGTAAACCAAGAAAGCTCTGTCTCCCCCCGAGAACTTCTGTGAACACTCATCATAGCTGTACCGGCTGAAACTTTAACATCTTATCAGGACTATGGAACTATCTGGAAGAGTTTCATGGAGAAAATCTCACCGTCTTGTCGTAAATGCATATGTAATGTGTCTATAAATGTGCTGGCTGGTAGATGTTTTGATGTCTTAAACCGTGTCCTGACAAGGTGTGAAGAGATTTTTTTAATACCCACTATCCTCGTGGTCTTTCCTTTTTTCTTATCTAATGAATAAGGGCAGCGCTCTTAGGAGCCGCAGCCACATAGAATAGAATAGAATAGAATATATCTTTATTGGCATATTTGCACCAAGGTACAAAGTTTTGCAATTGGCGCACGCACCATCCGAAGAGGGACGTACGCACGGAAGCCGCAGCAGTATAAAACCGCGCCACCAACAATCAGATATGGAAAAAAGGAACATACAGTCGGGTAATCATTGGTATTCAAAAAAGAATCTATCACAATTTGTCTTAGGACACTCTATGATAAAGTCGAAAAAACTCTACCAGCTTAAGCACGAATAGAGACAAGACATGTTGCATTTCATGGCAAGCAGGGAGATTAGTCCGTGAGTAATCATTTCAGATAAGCACAGTCTGTAGATGGCCTCAGCTCGGCTCCATCTGAATGCACACAGAGACCTCTGGGGGTAGGGTGGGGGGGCAGCGAGTTCTCAACAGCTTTCACTCCAGGAGAAGTTTTCAGTCAGCCTTCTTTCAAGGTTGCACAGAGTCCCGATTAGATTAGTCGCTTTATTTATTTTCAGGCCAGGCTACAGTGTACTTTTGACTGCAGCCTTGAAGTCCAGGTGCTGTCTGGTCCAAATCGCCGAATCATGTGAGGTTCCGAGCTACAAATCCCCATCTGTGCCCTGATGGGTCGGCTGTAAACGAGTCCCAAAACGCACTGCAGGTCCGCGGCTGTCCGCCGCTGCTCCCATCGTGCGGTTCAGCTCGTACAACAGCTGGGTCGTTGAGGTCATAGCCCGGATCAGAGAATCTTGCTGAGCAGGAAGTCTCGCCAGCGCGTTGATCGCCGCGGCAGCCTCCCTCAGCTTCCAGTAGCAGAAACCTCCGCCAATCCCAAAAAGCAGAGCAGCTGCTACCAAAATGCCAATAATCCACAAATCTTCAACGTCTTCGACAGAAAGAACGGTCAGACACATTGGCTTCCACTCGCTCCACGAGTCCATAGTGTATCCCACCGCATGCGTGTCGAAGGGGCAAGCCGCTTCTCCTGGTCCGGTGCGCTTCGTTGAAAAAATTTATCAATAGAGGAAACAGCCCACGTAATTAAATCCATTTCAAATTGGTTCGAGTGAGCGCTGAAGAGTTACAGATGAGACAAAATGCAAAAGCAGGGAGGAGGAAAACTTAGGGAGGAGAGGAGCAAAAAGAGATACGACCTGCTTTGCCAAGAGCCGGAAGTAGTATCATACACTCTGCCCATCTTTCGGACAACTGTACTGAATACACTTTCACTGTACTTCACTGTGCAATGACAGTAAAGCTTATTCTGATTCTGATAAAAGCAGAACAGTAGCTAAAAGTAGTAAAACTGTATCTAAAAGTAGCATAATGGATGGACACGACGCTTTGTTTTTTAAAACTGGTGCTCACATCATTGCTACAAACCAGTGTTCCCCCAGAAATGGACTGCTGTTGCTGTCACCATCATTCTCAAAGGAGATGACAATGCTGACTTAAGCTAGTACAGACCCATTTTCATTCAACCTTTATTTAAACAGTTAAGTCACATTGAGTCTCGAAGACTCATTTACAAGTGAGTTCTGTTGGACAGACAATAAAAGTGGTGAAAAATGACACATAGGGTTTGGAGAAAAAAATTCTTAACACATTTTTTACCTCTGAAGGTCAAAAATGTGGTAATGAAAAAAAATCTCGCACACAAGCGCATAATGACGCAGACATTACGCAGGGGGGGGGGGACTCAAAGGCGGGTGAGCAGCTACCCCGCAGAGGCACTGCAGAGTTCAGATAGAATCACTCAGTTCATATACACTAGTTCTCTCTGGAGAGATCTGTGCACACTCATGGGTGGGGTTGTTGGAGGGAGAGCTGCTGAGGACGGCCACAGGCGAATCCAGAATCCTGAAATGATGACAGAATGTTTATTCAGCTGGGCTCCTCTGAAAAGTCCGTAGAATTCCAAAACATACGGGACTCCCATCCGCTACACAAAAACACAGCTTCACACTTTTCTTTTTTTTCTAAACAGTGGTGCATTCCTTCATCCTAATCCTGTTCGTGACGCCAAAAATGTTTTATGATATTTCAAATCAACCCAAATGTTTAATGTTTTATCATATTTTAAATCATTTTTCAGGTTCGTGAAGGATAGGCACAGCTATTTAGACGAAAACAAACACAGACTCCCTTAAAAATAATGATGTCATTTATTAAAGAAAACTGTGACAAATAAAAGGAAAGAAGTAAAAACGCATACAGTTGTACAAGTCACCTCAGATGTATAATAAACATACAAGTCACATACAAACAGTTTTCCTGCTAAGATCAAAGTGTCTGTTTAATCTCGCCACAGTAAAACTTAAATACATACACTTAGACATTGACGTGTAACAAATTACAGTTATTTCCTCACCTTGACACTGAACAGGGGAGCCGCACTGTTCGGCGGGAGATGGTCATCAATGCACACCGGGCGTTGGATCAGAACCCACGGTTGACTCCAACATGTTCATCTGAGCACTCCTAATTTATACCTTGTGGGGTGTGTGTGATGACTTCACTCAAACTTGTTTTTCAGAGTGGTGCTAGGCACCGTTAAAGGCTTACTGTTTCATCTCCTACCAAGAAAGCTACAAGGTCATGTGAAGAAAACGAGCACATAACTCTGTGCCTGATAAAACCTAATTGCAAATAGTTTCTTGACACTAAACTAAAATATTTACTCCAGGGATCGTGTATGTTGCAAAAAGCATTAACTCTTAACATAAAAATTGATAAAGTTAGTCAAGAAACATTTAATACAAACACTCATATTTCATTTACCAACTACGTCACTGTGACGCCACTCTGCCCTATCCACACTACAAATTAGTTTTAGTAACATTGAGCATGCTTTTTCTGATCTTCACTTAAAACTGAACATACTGAAAACAAAATGCATGCTCTTTAACAGAATCCTCCCTCAAACTATCTGTCCTCTGAAATTCCTCTCCTTGGATTGCTCAAAGATCCAATTTGTCAGGAAGTACAAATATCTTGAGATTTGGACTGGCTCTTCACCTTTAGGAAATTAACGTCAACACCCTGCTCTCCAAAGCCTGTAGTAACATTCATACTGTCGGCTCCTGCATCTACATTAACCTATGCCTCTCTAAAGCACTCACTTCCTTTGGTTGTTCATCTTTTCAATTTTCTGCTACCATTGATTTGAACCATTTACAACAAACTCTCAAACTTACTTATTTTATTCTGTTTTCATATTTTAAAAGCTTAGTGAAAGCATCACTTGATGACCGTTGTACATTCTTTTAGCTATCTCCTCTACAAGTTCTGTTACTTTCTTGCACCATGAACCTATCAGAATCAGAATAAACTTTATTGTCATTGCACCAAGGTACAGTGAGAACATGTACGTACAGTTGTCCGAAAGATGGGCGGAGTGTACGAAGCTGCTACTATATAAGCGCGACCCTCTTATTCTTAATTCTTATTCAGAATAATATTTTGCTTAGACGAGAAAAAATAAGAAAAACATGAGGAGAGGCGTTATTAAAAAAAACATCTCCCATACATTGTCCTAGACAGGGCACGGTTTGATGCATCAAAAAGACCTACCACAGCATAGCAACATAAATAGACGTGATACATGTACATTAGCTGGTGAAGTCATTGAATTTTAAAGGGAAGTCGTAGCACAGTCCAGATAAGAGGTGTTGTTATCTTCAGCTTGCTTGAGGTTTTGTCACATGTCCATGGCCTTGGGGAAGGGAGGGGTGAGGAGACAGACAAAGCATTTTTGTTTTTTCAAAACATGCCAGGAGGATGGAGCACAGGAAAATACGTCTGGCAGGACAGGAAGAAGGAAGAAAAAGAAAAAAAACCTATCCTAGCTCTTTGATTGTTAATCCAGTCCCATGGGCTGTACAGTTTGATGTTTGACTGCCAGTTGTTTATATGTTGTTCATCTCTGTTCTATCGCTTCTGTATCTGCTGCCTCTTGGCCAGGTCGTCATTGAAAATGAGAATTTGTTCTCAACTGACTAACCTGGTTAAATAAAGGTCAAATAAAAAGACAAAATAGCTAAAGTACCATATGCTGAATCCAGATTTTAAAATGAACATGGTTTTTGAAGAATTAAATGGGTCTTCACGTATTTAAGAGGATTTTTTAAAAGTTCAATATTTTAAAGTATAAAAATTAAAGAATACTATTCAATTTCAATTCAGTTTATTGATATAGCACCAAGTCACAACAGAAGTTGTCTCAAGGCACTGAACAGAAACCTTCACATGCATAAAAAGACAATTAGTAAAGTTGTCTAAATACGGAAGGCAGCAGACTGTGTTGAATCTTAATTTCATCACAGTCTCCCATTCCTATTCCTGATCAAATGTGTTGATATATGAATTGCACAAAGTAATCAAAAGCAGTTTGATAGGAACAAACATACAGAAGAAAGTATTAACTGGAAGTGTCAGCTTGACGATGACTGGAATCAGCAGAGGGACTTTTTTTTTTAAGACTGTAAATATTTGTGACCATGGCCTCACTTTTTTAGGAGATTATTTTATCCTATCACCTGCAGGTGGTGAGGTTGAGTTTTGACTTTTTCAGTGAACCAAACCCAAGGAGAAAAATTAACACAAGGTTTTTACTGTCCTCTTTATCCCCTCTCACCTCTTTTCCTCTTTTCTTGTCCTTCCCATTTCCTTCCTTTCCCTTGTTTCTCATGTTTCATCCTCTTCTTCTTGTTCACTCCTCTCCCAATGCCAGTTTGTGCTCCAAACTGCAGATCCAGACAGAGATGGACTCCGCCTACTTCCTGGAAACGCTGGCAGGCAACTTCATGGATGTGGTCCAGTATAATGAGGACAACAGAGAGTTTGAGGTGAGGAAAAGCGTAAAACACCCTAAAATGCACATTATATATTACCGGTACTGAAAACAATTATGAAAAACTGCCAAGTTGAGTGATAAATGTCAGATTTCCCCCTTAATGAAAATTTTATTTTCTCCAATTTTAAATGTCCCATTATGTCTTTCATTAAAGCCCTGTGGGAGGGGGGTGTTTTCTGTTTCCAACGTAACAAAATCAGCCTCCGTGCCATTAAGGTCACAAAACCAGTCACTCTGACCTGGGTGTCTGAAAGTTGTACAACCACTGGCCTCACTCCAAATGGAGCCAAAATTGGGTCTGGCTTGAGCTGTTATTTATTTATTTATTTTCCCAATTTTTTATGAAAAGAGTTAGAAAAATAGTGTTCCAATATGTTGTGATTAAAGAACAATTTAAGAACCTATGTGCAAGTGACCCATGTACATCTATCATAAGAAGGATTAACAGAGGGAAACATCTTCGACAGTTTCAGTTTAGATAAATCTGTGTAGATAAATCTACGTTGACCTGTGAACTGCAAACGTCCATGTCCAATACATACAGAAGTAGAATGAACATATCCTTGGGCTTTAGCCTGTTGTCTCTAAAAATATCACCCCCAGATCTTCCTGCCAGGCCTTTCTCAGAAGGTCTAATGTTGACTCTGAGTCCTCTTGTGATAGCAAATTGCAGATCCTTGTTATGAAACTCATACTACACAGATCAAAGCTAAGCGCCTTCTCCATTGTAGAGTCTGGGGTCGACCGTGGAAGGATGGAAAAGGGTTTTTATGCAACTTTGGATCTGTAGTAGTTTAAAGAAATCATTACTTTCTAACTTGAATTTGGTCTGCAATTGCTGAAATGTGGGAAAACAAACACATTTTCAATAAATACATATTTAATCAATTGAATCCCGTTACAATTCCACTGATAAAATGAAATGTTTGCAACTGATGGAGGAAACGCATGATTATTTATCAATGGACTGAAAACTGATGTCTGTCCATCCTTAATGATTTCTTATTAGGGACCAGATTTTAACATAATGAGAGACTACTGATTCTCCATCTTTTCTCTTGAGATGAGACGCGCTGAATACAGTAAGGCTTTAAAAGAGGAAGGATAATGGCTTTCATTCCCTCTTCAGTTAGTCCCTTTAGTGGACACCCAGAACAACACTGAGTGAATATTACACAACCAGCAGTAACGCTGGAAACTGGGTGATCCCATTCCTCCCTGACAAGGTGATCTTTGCAAAAACATTTTCTTGAGTTCAAATCTATTTCAGATAAATAATATCATAAGGGAGTCAAGTTTATTAAAAATGCCTTCGTTATCCAGATTGGAATACAGTACATTGAAATGAGAACTGAAATTTAGGCAAAATATTCATCCTAAGAATATTTATTCAGCCCGCTAATGAGATTGGTAGATTCCCCCTCTTTATTTATATCCTGTTTTGTTTTATCATATAGCTTTTGAAAAAAGTATTTAAAAAGTCTGTTATGTTCCTGAAATATATTTATCCTAAGATACTTAAATTTAAATTAATTGAGATTGAAAAAGAAAGATTTTTTTTAAACATGTTATGTACGTACAGGTTTTAGTATTGATTGGCCATAACATACTTTTTGGTAAGTTCAGTTTGTATCCAGATATTGTCCCAAATTTCTTTAAGATTTCCATTACAACTGAGATGGACTTTACAGGGTTTGATACATACAATAAGAGATCATCTGCATACAGAGATTTTATGTTTTGTGTTTCTTCTTCTTATCCTGGTAAAGTCCTTCGTTGCACATAATAAAAGAGCAAGAGTTCAATGGCTAATGCAAATATAATGGCAAGAGTGGACAACCCTGTCTAGTCGACTGGCTAAGAGAGAAATAACTGTAATATACATTATTAGTTTGCACCGAAGCCTGAGGTTGGGCATATACCGGTACTTACTTTACCGTATATATAAATCCTGAGCCAAATCCAAACTTTGACATGGTTGAAATGATAAAATCCCATTCAACCCTGTCAAAGGCTTTTTCCACATCTAAGGAGAGTAAAATCTCAGGATACAGATTATCTTTGTCCTGAGAATAGATTACAGTTATTGAGTAAAATTATCTGACATTAAAAAACTATTTTTTATAAACCCAGTTTGGTCCTGAGAAATTATTTTCTGTAAGATCATTTCCAGACGTGCTTGTTATTTATTGTCTAAATTATGTAAGCTAACAGGCCTATAAGATGCTGGGTCCAGAGGGTCTTTGTCCTTTTTTGTGAATAAGGGAAATGCTTGCCTGGTAAAATGTTAAGGAGCTCCTATTTATGGCCTCATTGAATACTTCTAATAGCAATGGTGAAATTTTCTCTGAACTTTTAGAATTGTTCATGCCCTGTATTGCTTGTTCAATTCATGTTTTATCATGGGTTTTTCTAATTGTTCTTCATTTTCTAGACTGACTGTTGAAGTTGTAATTTTATTGAATAACTTTATCTATAAGTGCTTATCTATAAATGTACAAACCGGATTCCAAAAAAGTTGGGACACTAAACAAATTGTGAATAAAAACTGAATGCAATGATGTGGAGGTGCCAACATCTAATATTTTATTCAGAATAGAACACAAATCACAGATCAAAAGTTTAAACTGAGAGAATGTATCATTTTAAGGGAAAATATGTTGTTTCAAAATTTCATGGCGTCAACAAATCCCAAAAAAGTTGGGACAAGTCCATTTTTACCACTGTGTGGCATCCCCCCTTCTTCTTACAACACTCAACAGACGTCTGGGGACAGAGGAGACCAGTTTCTCAAGTTTAGAAATAGGAATGCTCTCCCATTCATGTCTAATACAGGCCTCTAACTGTTCAATCGTCTTGGGCCTTCTTTGTCGCACCTTCCTCTTTATGATGCGCCAAATGTTCTCTATAGGTGAAAGATCTGGACTGCAGGCTGGACATTTCAGTACCCGGATCCTTCTCCTACGTAGCCATGATGTTGTGATTGCTGCAGAATGTGGTCTGGCATTATCTTGTTGAAAAATGCAGGGTCTTCCCTGAAAGAGATGACGTCTAGATGGAGCATATGTTGTTCTAGAACCTGAACATAGTTCTCTGCATTAATGGAGCCTTTCCAGACATGCAAGCTGCCCATGCCACAAGCGCTCATGCAACCCCATACCATCAGTGATGCAGGCTTCTGAACGGAGCGTTGATAACAACTTGGGCTATCCTTGTCCTCTCTGGTCCGGATGACATGGCGTCCCAGTGTTCCATAAAGAACTTCAAATCGTGACTCATCTGACCACAGAACAGTCTTCCATTTTGCCACACTCCATTTTAAATGACCCCTGGCCCAGTGCAAACGTCTGAGCTTGTGGAGCTTGCTTAGAAATGCTTCCTCTTTGCACTGTAGAGTTTCAGCTGGCAACGGCGGATGGCATGGTGGATTGTGTTCACTGACAATTCATTCATTCATTCAACCTTTATTTAGTCAGGTAAATCTTATTGAGCCTCATGGGCTCATTTCTTCAATTAAACTGCTCCAAGACTGAGGCCATACTGATTGGCACCCCTCACCAGGTACAAACATCTCCTATAACAAGACTTTCCTTTTCTGGACAAGACATCCCCCTCTCCACCTCTGTTACTAATCTTGGAATAAAAATGGACTCCAATCTTACATTTGAAAATCACATTAAGCATCTGTTTAAAACTTGCTTCTTCCATCTTCGAAACATCTCCAGACTTCGCCCATCCCTAACTTTTTCCGATGCTGAGAAGCTCGTCCATGCTTTTGTCTCCTCCAGGCTCGACTACTGCAACTCCCTGTTTATTGGAATCCCTGGCAAAAACCTTCAGAAACTTCAATATATTCAAAACAGTGCAGCAAGGATCTTGTTGAGAGTTCGTAAATTTGAACATATTACGCCCATTCTCCATAACCTTCATTGGCTTCCTGTCGCCTACAGAATTCAGTACAAAACTGCTCTCATTACACATCAATGCTTACACGGAACTTCACCAGATTATCTGAAGGATATTCTTATTCCATACTCATCCACCCGTTCGCTGCGGTCACAGAACAGCAATCTCCTTCACATTCCGAGAACCAAATTAAGGACCATGGGAGACCGGGCTTTCAGTGTGGCTGCCCCCGCCTGTGGAACTCTCTTCCTGACTGTCTAAGAGCCCCACAGTCTGTGGTTGACTTTAAGAGCGGCTTGAAGACCTTTCTTTTCGACCAAGCATACTCTACCTCCTCATGATTCTACTTTTGATCTTAGCTGATATTGTTATTGATTTTAATTGTTTTATTATTTGTTTTATTGTCATTTAATTCTGTTGCTCCTTGTAGCACTTTGAGATTTTCATTAATGAAAAGTGCGCTATAAATTGAATTCATTATTATTATTTACGAAAGCGACCTGCTAAAACTAAAGAACGATGAACAGTAATGGTAGAATTTCCTTAAACAATAAACAATAGAAAACAAAAGAGAGAAAAAAACAAAAGAGAGAAATACATTTTTTTTTAAACAAAGTATCAAAAAACTAGCAAAACATTATAAGGTAGATGTATAAAATCAAAGACAGGAACAAATCTGCATTGGTTTTTGCCAGGATTCCAACAGATTCTGAAAACCATTTAGAGAAGTCAAGGTCGAGAGCTTCAGATCTTTTTGTAAGATATTCCATGAAGCAGGAGCGGAATAGGAGAAGGCCCTTTTTCCAAGTTCAGTCCTCACTGACGGAACACTGCAGGTAATCATGTCCTGAGAGCGCACACTGTAGCTGCACTCACGCAAAGACATGTAGGAGGAGATGTATGAGGGCAGCAAACCAAGAAGTGATTTAAAGATGAAAATGTACCAGTGGAAGAGTCTGCGTGAGGTTAATGATGTCCAGTTAACCAGTGAATACAGGGTGCAGTGGTGGGTACGATAATCACAGCCAGTTATGAATCTTAGTGCACCATGATAGACAACATCCAACATCCGCAGGGTGCTTGTAGGAGCATTCATGTAGAGAATGTCACCGTAATCAATGGAGGGAAGGAAAGTCACAGATACAAGGCGTTTCCTAACATTCAGTGTTAGACATGATCTGTTTCTGAAAAAGAAACCCAGTTTAACTTTCAATTTCTTCACTAGGTTTTCCACGTGGAGTTTAAAAGAGAGATGTGAATCGACCAGTATACCCAGATATTTATAGGAATCAACAAACTCAATAGGGACACCATTTGAGGATAAAATCAGAGGAAGATCTGCTGGAACCGCCTTCCTACTTGAAAAAAACATCCCTTTTGTTTTATCAGCATTTAGGACAAGTTTGAGACGGAACAAATCTGACTGGATGATGTCAAAAGCGGATTGCAGTAACTGGAAAGCCTTAGCTACTGTTTTAGCTCGGCAGTAAACAACTGTATCATCAGCATAGAAATGTAAGGATGCATCAGGGATGCAGTGACCTACATTAGCTATGTAGATTGTAAAGAGGGTTGGTCCTAAAACTGAGCCTTGTGGTACACCATTTTTAACTGTTAAATAGCTGGAAGAAGTACCGTTAGGGGGACCGTAGGGTGTGTTCTAACTACAGTATAGGGGGATCACACTCTTAAGCCTCCCTGGTAAGGTCTATTCAGGGGTTCTGGAGAGGAGGGTCCGTCGGATAGTCGAACCTCGGATTCAGGAGGAGCAGTGTGGTTTTCGTGCTGGTCGTGGAACACTGGACCAGCTCTACACCCTCAACAGGGTCCTGGAGGGTGCGTGGGAGTTTGCCCAACCAGTTTACATGTGCTTTGTGGACTTGGAGAAGGCATTCGACCGCGTCCCTCGGGGGGTTCTGTGGGGGGTACTCCGGGAGTATGGGGTACCAGGCCCTTTGATAAGGGCTGTTAGGTCCCTGTACGACCGGTGTCAGAGCTTGGTCCGCATTGCCGGCAGTAAGTCAGGCTCGTTTCCAGTGAGAGTTGGACTCCGCCAAGGTTGCCCTTTGTCACCGATTCTGTTCATAACTTTTATGGACAGAATTTCTAGGCGCAGCCAAGGTGTTGAGAGGATCCGTTTTGGTGACCTTAGAATCGCTTCTCTGTTTTTTGCAGATGATGTGGTCCTACTGGCTTCATCAGTTCGTGATTTACAACTTTCACTGGAGCGGTTTGCAGCCGAGTGTGATGCGGCCGGGATGAGGATCAGTTCCTCCAAATCCGAGGCCATGGTCTTGAGCCGGAAAAGGGTAGCATGCCCTCTCCGGGTCGGGGAGGAGGTCCTGCCCCAAGTGGAGGAGTTTAAGTATCTCGGGATCTTGTTCACGAATGAGGGAAAACTGGAGCGTGAGATCGATAGGCGGATAGGTGCAGCGTCCGCAGTGAAGCGGGCGCTGTACCGGTCTGTCGTGGTGAAGAGAGAGCTGAGTCAAAAGGCAAAGCTCTCAATTTACCGATCGATCTACGTTCCCACCCTCATCTATGGTCATGAGCTTTGGGTTATGACCGAAAGAACAAGATCTCGGATACAAGCGGCTGAAATGAGTTTTCTCCGCAGGGTGGCTGGACTCTCCCTTAGAGATAGGGTGAGAAGCTCAGTCATCCGGGAGGGACTCGGAGTAGAGCCGCTGCTTCTCCACATCGAGAGGAGCCAGTTGAGGTGGCTCGGGCATCTGGTTAGGATGCCTCCTGGACGCCTCCCTGGTGAGGTGTTCCGGGCATGTCCCACCGGGAGGAGACCCAGAGGAAGACCCAGGACACGCTGGAGGGACTATGTTTCTCGGCTGGCCTGGGAACGCCTTGGGATTCCCCCGGAGGAGCTGCTCCAAGTGGCTGGGGAGAGGGAAGTCTGGGCCTCCCTACTTAGGCTGCTACCCCCGCGACCCGACCCCGGATAAGCGGAAGAAGATGGATGGATGGATGGAAGTACCGTTATGTTGAACACATTGCCTCAGATTGGAAAGATAGTTAGAAAACCAACCAATGGTGTGATCAGAGAAACCGATTTCTGAGAGCTTATGACACAGGATGTTATGATCCACAGTGTCAAAAGCTTTAGACAGGTCTAAGAAAAGTGCAGCACAATAATCCTTAGCATCCAATGCTTCAACAACATCATTCAGAACCTTCAGAGAAGCAGTTGTTGTGCTGTGTTTTTTCCTGAAACCAGATTGATGGAGAGGTAAGATGTTAAATGAGTCCAGATAATTTTTGATCTGAGAGTTTATCAGTTTTTCTAGAACCTTGGCTAAGATGCAGAGTTTAGAGATCGGTCGATAATTGTTCAGTGAGGTGGGGTCACCTCCCTTCAGCAAAGGAAGAACAAAGGCTGTTTTCCAAGCATCCGGAATGGTGTTTTGGCTTATGGACAGATTAAAGATGTGGGTCACAGGGACTGTGATGATATGAGCAGCCAGCCTTAAGAAATAAGGTGGAAGTTCATCTGGACCTGCAGATTTTTTAGGATCAAGATCATTTAACAGTTTATTTACCTCACTGACTGAGAACGGAGAAAAAGAGAAGGTGTGATTAACAGATGGTTGACTTGTAGGAGGGATTTGATTTGTAGAAGTTTGATTATTAGATAAAGTGGCTGATTTTCCATTTGTAACTGTGTCAAATAATGAACTAGAAGCAACAAAATGTTTATTGAAACAGTTCAGGATCTCGTGCTTATTTGACACAGGAACAGAGTCAACAAGAAATTGTGATGGGAGGTCAGATGATTGGGGGGTGCCTGAGAGAGATTTGATGGTTTTCCAGAATTTTTTAGGATCGTTTAGATTTTTGGAGGTCTGAGATAAGAAGTAGTTACGTTTTGCGGCTTTGATGGCAGTTGTGCATTTATTCCTTAGCTGCCGAAATTTCAACCAATCAGTGTCTGAGTGTGATTTTCTTGCTGCGGCCCAAAGATGATCTCTCCAGTGCAGGAGATCAGCTAGTTCAGGAGTAAACCAGGGGCTGTCACGGCCCTTTATCCTGAACTGCCGGAAAGGAGCGTGTTTGTTCAAATTCAAGATCTTTTTTTATTGAATTTTTCATTTTTTTTCCATCTTCAAACAACAACAACAACAAAAAAAACACAACAGTCAATCTGAGTTACAACATGTACATTATAATCCACACCAAAGGAAAAAAAAATAATAATAATAATAATAACATAGAAAATAATCCCTACCCAATCACTGCCAAAAGAAAAGGGAAAAAAATAAAATAAAAGGTAAAATAGCCAAGAGACTGCATTAACCTGAATGAGTTGTGTTGTCAAAGAGACTGGAACAGATTCAGGAAAGGTCCCCAAACATTCTCAAATTTACCCTCTTTCTGTTGGAGTGTGAATCTGATTTTCTCCAGCTTTAAACAGGACATGATGTCAGCCAACCACTGAGCGTGAGTGGGTGGAAACGGTTCTTTCCACCTAAGCAAAATAGCTCGTCTGGCCAGGAGAGAGGTGAATGATATTACATGTTGTTGGTTTTTATTTAGGTTTGTCATGCCCTCTACAAGACCAAACAGAGCAATCAGTGGGTCAGGGTTCAGGCGTGTATCTAGTACATGTGATAAAGTCTGAAAGATTTCCCGCCAATATTTGTTCAGAGATGGGCAAAACCAAAACATATGGGAGAGAGAGGCTTCAGCATGTTTGCATCTCACACAGTATGGGCTGACATCAGGATACATAGAGGACAATTTCAGTTTAGAGATGTGAGCTCTGTGCACCACTTTAAATTGTATTAGACAATGTCTAGCACAGAGAGAACTGGAGCTCACCAGTTTGAGTATGGAGGTCCAAGAGTCCTCTGAAATAGAGGAGCCGAGATCCTCTTCCCAAGCAGCTTTGATTTTATCTGAGGAAGCACGCTTCAAATCCAATAGTTTACTGTAAATGAATGAAATGGACTGTTTTTTATTTGGGTCTAGAGAAAGAATAGTGTCAACAATACTGCTATCAGTTGAAATGGAGAGGCTGGACAAATGAAGAGTAATAAAGTGCCGTATTTGGAGATACCTAAAAAAATTGGACTGGGGAAGACTAAATTTTTCACATAGTTGTTGAAATGAAGCTAAAGTGTTATTGAGAAACAAGTCATTGAAGCGTACTATACCCCTTCTTTGCCATTCTTTAAAAACAGAGTCCTGAGATGAGGGTTTGAAAAGTTGGTTAGACATAATAGGGCTATAGAGAGAGAAACTAGAGAAATCAAAATATTTACGAAATTGTGCCCAGATTTTTAGTGAGTGTTTTATAACTGGATTTATAACAGTTGTAAGTGGTGGAAGCGGGAATGAGGATCCCAAGAAAGCCACGGAGGACCATTTCCCAGAACACTGTGACTCCATCTCTACCCAGTCAGGGCTGTCAGGCCTGTTGTAATAGAATGACCAGAATGCTAGACAGTGCAAGTTTGCTGCCCAATAGTAAAAGCGGAAATTTGGAAGGGCAAGACCGCCTGCGGCCTTAGTTTTTTGGAGATATGTCTTATTTAAGCGTGGACGTTTTCCTTGCCACAGATATGATGAAATGATGGAATCTAACTGAACAAAGAATGAACCAGGGATAAAAACAGGGATATTTTGAAAGAGATATTGTCGGCAGGTAGCGTTACTCAGCAGAATTTCAGCGTGCAATTGTCCAGACAAGCCGTCAGCGATCGCCCAATGGATATCAGCAGTTAAATCTTACGTTCTTGACAGAGGAATAATAATATAAATAGAGATAATAATCGAGAGTCAGTGTTCTGGTTTGTTCACCACAAGGGGAATCTTACAATAATTCTTAATTATGTTGCCACGTCACCTTTTATACATTCTCACGTGATTTTAATTACATAACAGGAAGTACGTGTCCCTCCAAACAGGAAGTACGTGTCCCTTCAAAATAAAACGTGTTTGACAAATGAAGGCATATTTATTCCACTCAACACCCCTACTTGCGTTCATTTTGTCAAAGTTAAACACAGTCAATAATATCAAACAAAACATTATTTACACTCCAAAAATATATTCTTCAAACTTCAATAACTTTGCTTTTGTTGCAGGCTTTGTGAAAACATCTGCCACCATTAAATCTGTTGGAGAAAAAGTTTCTTCATAGTCTATTCCATAATTTTGACTATAACCTTTGGCAACATATCGTGCTTTGTACTTTTCTTGACCATCACCACTATTTTTCTTCACATATACCCATCGATCCCCTACTGCTTTCTTGTCTTCTGGCAAAGTTGTTAGGGTAAAAGTGTTGTTTTCTTTTAGTGAGTTTATTTCCTCATCCATTGCCGCTGTCCATTCCTTTGAGTTTGGTGACATCATAGCTTCATTGAACGTTTTAGGTATGTCACATATTAATCTGTAACAGTAGTCTAAGTTGGTTAGTGTTTGGTGTTCTACTATTACACTTGTCACATATTCATTAAGATATTCTGGTCTTTTTCTTATTCTAGAAGGATACCGTTTGTCTTCAGATTCGCCACTAGGTGGTGCCAGATCGTTCACTTCTAGTTGACCTGAGCTTGGTTCCAGTGATCTTGAATCTAAATGCTCTTTTATTATTGCTCTCTCTCTCAGTTGAATGTCATCATCATCATCGTCATCATAAGACACATCGGTTTGTGTTTGACCTTCATCATTATTTTTAGTCAAGAATTTAACCAATCGGCATTTTTGCACTTTTGCGTTTTCTGGAAAATAAATCCAATATGCAGGACTGTTTTTATCATACCCTATAAAAATACCTTTTGTGCATTTTGCGTCAAGTTTTCCTTTTTTCTGTTTGTATGCATAACATTGTGTTCCAAATTTTTGCATTTTAGATAAGTTTGGTTTCTTTCCTGTTAGTAAAAAGTAAGGTGTTTGACCTGTCCGGTTGTTGAAACATCTATTTCTTATAATAGCTGCGGTTTGGATTGCATATGTCCACAGTCTTTTTGGTAATTCACTCTCAATCAGCATGCATCTTCCCATATCAAATAGGGTTCTCCAGCTACGTTCTGCTGTGCCATTTTGGTGTGGAGAATATGGGGCTGATGTTTCATGTTTTATCCCATTTTTACTTAACAGTTCTTTGTAACCTTTTGATATGAATTCAGTACCATTATCAGATCTCATACATTTTATTTTTCCGTATGGTGCTGTATCAGCCAAGAAAATTTCTGTTGCATGAACAGTATCGCTCTTATTTTTAAGAAAATAAACAAACATTGCACTGGAAAAATCATCTGTGAATATTAAAGCATATCTATGCCCATCACGTGATTCTGGATCTATGGGTCCAGCTAAATCTGTGTGTACAAGTTCAAGAGGTTCATTAGCTTTCTTATCAGGGTTTCTATTTCTGGTTTGGAAAAATTTTCCTTGTATACACACTTCACAGTTTTGATTTTCTGTTTTACCTTTGATTTTCATCCCATCAACTACATCTTGCAATTTTAAAATGTCGCTATAATTGCAGTGTCCCAATATCTCGTGCCATGTTTGTAAGTCAAAAGTCTTATTGCACTCATCATACTCACATAAAGTCTTGAGGTAGTACAGTCTGTCATGCTCGTAGATGTTGAACTTCGTACCATCTCTGTGTTGAAGAATATTTCTTCCTTCCTTGAAGATGATTGTGGCTCCATTCGTTGTTGCAGCTCTCACAGAAAAGATGTTCTGTGGAAATGTAGGGATGTACAATGCTCCTTTAAGTATTGTTCTGCGTTGTCGTCCTCTGCTGTCCATCAAAAGTACTTCTGCGTCTCCTCTGCCTTCAGCCACTCCGTTACACCTGGTACCATCAGCCAACTCAATACAATGTGTTGTCGACTGGAAACGTTCATCAAACTTTTTAAATGCGGTCTTTTCTTTCAAGATGTGTGAAGTTGCTCCTGTGTCCACCATAAGACCTGTAGTTTTGAGGTTCTGTTGATGATTAAGTCTCACGTCATCATCTCTCATCCGGAATACATAAGTGTTGTCGCTCTCTGTGTTCCTGTCCTCCTCCGCTGCTGTGCGCGCTTCGTCACTCCGTCGCTTCCTTCTGCAGTTTGAATCACGATGTGTGCTGCTCCTACAGTGACTGCACCACTGTCTGTAGTGACAGACATTGGCTTTGTGTCTAGTTTGGCCACACTTGAAACATGTTATAGTTTTCTTGTAGTCTCCAGTAGCTGTTGATAATTGTGAGCTTTGTAGCGTTCTCACCTTCATGACATCATCTGCTTCTGTCATGCGCATTCTTTCTGTGTCTTCATAACTTCTGAGTTTTATTTTAAATTCAGCAAACTGTATTTCTGATTCACTTTGAGTTATATGGACGGAAAAAGGTTTAAATGTCTCTGGCAGTCCTTTCAATACCATCGCCACAAGTAAACCATCACCAAGAATTTCCCCGGCATTTCTCAGGGCTGTAATAAGTGTCTCTGCACGTATGACATACTCAGTCACACTTTCACTGTTCTCCTTTTTCAATGAAGTAAGTTCAGTGTAGAGACTGATAATTCTTGGTTTACCTTTTCCTGCGTAGTAATCTCTTAGTATCTTCAATGCTCTTCGACCATCGTCGGCAGCTTCTCTCATCACAAGTGACAAACTTTTGTTGTCGAGGAATTGGATCAGCTCGGCATACGCCATTCCATTTTTCTCTTCATCAGTATCAGCGTCGATATCTCTTCCCGATATCAATCAATCAATCACCTTTATTTAACCAGGTAGAGCCCGTTGAGATCTCTTTTACAAGGGTGACCTGGTCAAGTGGTCAGCAGCACACGTCACATTGGCAATAGGCATTTGCACTTATCAAAAAGAAAATAAAGAAAACTACAATCACAGTAAACAGATGTTGACAGTTCAAAACCAACAGGATATGACAGATTTCTATATACATTATATACAAAACAAGCAGACAGACCTCGGTTGGGTAAATAAAGTTAAAAAATCAACAATGACATGTATATTGGATAAGTAATGGTTAGAAACATCTGCAATGGTCAAGTTTCTTGATGACATTTTCTACTACGGTTGACATAAAGGATCCAGGAGAGATGAATGTTGATAGTTTCAGATCTTTCTGTAAGTTGTTCCAGGCTGAGGGGACGGCGAAGCTGAACGCTCTTTTTCCTAGTTCAGTTCTGACAGGAGGAACTGACAGGAGGACTAAATCGTTAGAGCGCAGGGAGTAATGACTGTGTGATGTTTGTATTAAGGAGGTGAGGTATGACGGGACTAGGTTTAGGAGGGTCTTGTAGATGAAGGATATCCAGTGAGTGTATCTGCGAGTGCTGAGAGATGACCAGCCAGATTTTACGTAAAGCTCACAGTGATGAGTGCGATAACTGGAGTCAGTAATGAACCGAAGGGCACCGTGGTAAATGGAGTCTAAGGACTGTAGGTATTTTGATGCAGCACTCATGTACAGCACGTCACCATAGTCTAGTATTGGCATGAATGTTGCAGCTACTAATGTTATGGTGTCTTTCAGACCTTGAAGTCTAAGATGTCCCAGAACTTTCGTCTCCCACAGTTCATAATTGTTTTCATCTCCGTCGAAAATTAGCCGTGCCCATCGGCTACTTGAATCGATGATGCGTTTGCTCATGGTGCTAGTTTAGCATTTCAGTAGTCGCTCACCAAAGAAACGCTCGTCCTTACAACTCCAATCTCCAAAGATTCATCCGCGCTCGTTGTCGTTGTCTAGAGCTTTTCCGGGTTTATTCTCAGCTCTTCCTGGAGTCTTTCTGGGCTCTAGCTGGGCTTTAGCTGGGCCCATAACCTGTCGGCAGGTAGCGTTACTCAGCAGAATTTCAGCGTGCAATTGTCCAGACAAGCCGTCAGCGATCGCCCAATGGATATCAGCAGTTAAATCTTACGTTCTTGACAGAGGAATAATAATATAAATAGAGATAATAATCGAGAGTCAGTGTTCTGGTTTGTTCACCACAAGGGGAATCTTACAATAACTCTTTATTATGTTGCCACGTCACCTTTTATACATTCTCACGTGATTTTAATTACATAACAGGAAGTACGTGTCCCTTCAAACAGGAAGTAAGTGTCCCTTCAAAATAAAACGTGTTTGACAAATGAAGTCATATTTATTCCACTCAACAGATATAAAAACTTAGGTAAAGTGACCATCTTGACTGAGTTAATATGGCCTATGAGGGAAGTGGAAAACGGTGACCATCGGGATAATGCCTGCTTTGTCTGATTCATCAGAGAGACAAAATTTTCTTGATATAAATCCTTATGCCTCCTCGTAACTGTAACACCCAGGTAAGAGAATTTTATCTTCTCAATTTTAAGAGGCCATTTACTAAAGTCAAGAGTCTGCGCCAGGGTATTGACAGGGAAAATTACACTTTTACTCAAGTTTAATTTGTAACCAGAATTTATTCCAAATTCCTCAAGTAATGATAAAACGGAGGGTAGCGTATCAGTCATTCATTCATTCATTCAACCTTTATTTATACAGGCTAGCCTCGTTGAGTCACGGGGACTCATTTACAAGAGGGACCTGTCTCACTCACACCAAACAACCATCCACTCTCACACTCACACCTAGGGTCAATTTAGAGTCACCAATCAGCCTAACAAGCATGTTTTTTGGTCTGTGGGAGGAAACCGGAGTACCCGGAGGAAACCCACGCATGCACGGGGAGAACATGCAAACTCCACCCAGAAAGGCCCCGGACCGGGATTTCGGGAGTCGGATGAGAAATGAAAAGTAAAAGGTCATCAGCATAAAGGGAGACCTTGTGCTCCATATCGCCTCTCCAGATTCCTGAAATTGTGTCACAGGACCGCAAAGCAGTGGCAAGAGGTTCAATTGCCAGGTCAAAGAGCAAAGGGCTCAGTGGGCATCCCTGGCGAGTTCCTCGATGTAGACTGAATGGTTTTGATATCTGAGAGTTGGTACGAATGGTTGCGGTGGGATGTGAATAAATTAATTGCACCCATGTAATGAAATTGGGGCCAAAACCAAATTTGTCAAGAACATTAAACAAGTAGTCCCATTCAACCCGATCAAATGCTTTCTCCGCATCAAGGGAAATAACACACTCAGGAACAGTATCCGAAGGAGAATAAATAATGTCCAAAAGGCGTCTGACTATTAAAAAAGGAGTGCCTGCCTTTAATGAATCCAGTCTGGTCTTTTGATATGATGAAAGGAAGGATCTTTTCCAACCTTTGAGCAAGAACTTTGGCTAAAATTTTGGCATCTGTATTTAAAAGGGAGATTGGTCGATAAGAGGAACAGTGAGTTGGGTCTTTTCCTTTCTTTGCAATGAGGGTAATGCAGGCCTCTAAAAAAGATTTCGGAAGGGATCCTTGGTCAAATGACTCTAAGAGAACCGAGTGTAGGAGTGGGGAAAGTAATGAAGAAAATTTCTTAAAAAATTCAGCAGGGAAGCCGTCAGGACCCGGACATTTGCCAGACTGCATTACCGATACAGCTGACACAATTTCTGTCAGGGATATTGGGATCTCCAGTGCATCTTTCAGGTTGGGTGTGAGTTTTGGCATGTTGGTCTTTTCGAAAAACTGAGAAGATAAATTCTTGTTGGTATGGGATTCTGAAGTATATAAATGGGAATAAAAGTCCTTAAATGCTCTGTTAATTTGTAAATGATCTAGAGTTGTGGTGCCGTTCTCTAATTGGATCTTAGGGATGATTTGTTTAGCCATGGCACCCTTCAACTGATTTGCCAGTAGTTTTCCTGACTTTTCTCCATGTATGTAAAATGATGATTTACTTTTCAAAAGTGATTGTTCTATTGAGTATGTAGACAATAAATCAAACTTAGTTTTGAGTTCTACTTTTTTTTTGTACAGATTAGGGCATTTGTTTTGAGCATATTGTTGATCAATTTCTTTTATCTGCTGGGCTAAATCAGTTCTTTCTTTTTGAGATTTTTGCCTCAGCCGGGCGGTATATGAAATGATTTGTCCCCTAAGATAGGCCTTAAGGGTATCCCAAACGGTTGACAGTGGGATCCCAGGAGTTCTGTTTATGGATAGAAAGAAGGTTATTTCTTTTTCTATAAATGTAACAAAATCATTGTTTGACAGTAACGTTGAATTGAATCTCCACTGTCTACTCCTTATAGGAATGTCAGGGAGGGACAGAGACAGAGTGACAGGTGCATGGTCTGAGATGACAATACTGTGGTAGTCACATCCACGGACAGAGGGAAGAAGTTTGTTGTCCATGAAAAAGTAATCGATCCTCGAGTATGAGTGATGAACATGAGAAAAAAAAGAATATTCTCTCTCAGCTGGGTGTAAAAAACGCCATACATCGCACAGGCCATACTTAGATAGAAAGGCACGAATAGTGTGGGACGACCTGCTGGCTGTGGCAGGGTTTGTAGAGGATCTGTCCAAAACTGGATCCAACCAGCAATTCAAGTCACCACTGAGTATCAATGAGTATGTGTTTAGGTCCGGGAGCAGTGAAAATAATTTCTCAAAGAAACCAACATCATCCGTATTTGGGGCATAAACGTTAACTAGCACTACTGGTGTGTTGTACAATTTACCGGAAACAATCACAAAACGACCATATTTATCTGAGTTAACTTGAAAAGGTTCAAATGAAATGTCTTGACTGATGAGGATCGAGACGCCCCGAGCCTTTGCTCGAAAGGAGGAATGGAAACTCTGCCCGTGCCATGTTTGCAGTAATCGTTTGCTATCGTCACTTCTAATGTGAGTCTCCTGCAGGAAAGCAATGCCTGTATTTAACTGTTTTAAATGAGAAAGCACCTTCCTTCTCTTGACGGGGTGGTTCAAACCTTTGACGTTCCAGCTTGACAACACCAACTGACCACTCATATTACTAATAATTTGTATAAGAAAGGTAGGTAATACAGTCTAATGTGTTGATGGCTGTGCAGTTCTTGGCAAAGTGAAAGAAAATATAAATTAATGGCAGTGATGGACCCCCCACCCCCCTCCCTTTCCCACCCTGGACAGCTGCAAAAAACAGAAGCAGCAAGCTCCATAAAAATTAAAAATAAGTCTCCTGTCTAACTTTTAAACTAGTGCTCCAGTATCATAAGAGGGAAAAAAATGTATAAGCACCTCATGCAAGGCCAAAAATGTACACATAGATGTGTGATCACGCACACACATATAAACAAAGTTAAATTAATCCTAATCCTAAATTAAATCTTCAATCAGTCCAAGACCAATTCAAGATTCAATTCAAGATAGTCAACAGGTAAACAAGAAAAGGAAAAATGTTAATAGTTCAAAATAATATATTGAAAACATTATATATTTCACCCATTTTTATACATGAATAGGCCTACTTCAATTATTTATGTGC
>JBBPBX010040913.1:0-29130 GCA_038048925.1 Garcialebias charrua
GATGAAGTGGTTGGAGCTGTACGATGGTGTGCAGTCGTGTGTTAGCAGGGTGAATAGAAGGGGGCTCAGCACACATCCTTGTGGGGCCCCTGTGTTCAATGTGATGGTGCTAGATGTGTTACTCCCGACCCGCACTGTCTGTGGTCTCCCGGTCAGGAAGTCTAGCAGCCAGTTACACATTGAGGTGTTCAGCCCCAGACTGTCCAGTTTAAGGATGAGCTGTTGGGGGATGATGGTGTTAAATGCCGAGCTGAAGTCAATGAACAACATTCTAACATAGGAGTCCTTCGTGTCCAGATGTGTGAGAGCTGTGTGAAGGGCAGAGGAGATGGCATCGTCGGTTGAGCGATTAGGTCGGTATGCAAATTGGAAGGGATCCAGGGAGGCAGGGAGGACAGATGTGATGCTTTTCATGACTAGCCGTTCAAAGCACTTCATCAGGATGGGGGTGAGTGCTACTGGGCGATAGTCATTGAGGCATGCGGGCGTTGCCTTCTTTGGGACAGGGATGATGGTGGTGGCTTTGAAACAGGTGGGGACGATGGCCTGGCTCAGTGAGATGTTAAAGATGTCCGTGAAGACCGCTGCGAGTTCCCCTGCACAGTCCTTCAGCACACGACCAGGTATGTTGTCAGGACCAGAGGCCTTCCGGGCGTTAATCTTGATGAATGATCACCTTACGCTGTCTGAGGACAGCGTCAGCACCTGGCCATCAGGAGAGGGGGGGAGTTTAGTATGCCCAGTATGGTTTCCAGTTCGGACTTGTTTTGAGGTGGTGGCATGTCTCTGATGGCCTCAATTTTGCTGAGGTCAGGTCGAACACAGTCACGAGTCAAAATGTACCCAAAATAGCTTACTTCAGGTACACAAATTATACTTTTGTCTTTGTTTAGCTTCATACCCTTTTCCCAGGTTCTCTCCAGAACTGCACAAAGGTTCATGTCGTGCTCCTGTTTAGTGCTTCCATACACTAAAATGTCGTCCACGATGGTAGCCACACCTGGCAGTCCTTCGTAGGTTTCATCCACCCTCCTCTGGAACTTATCCTGAGCTGAGAAGATCCCAAACGGCAGTCTCTTAAATCGGTATCTGCCATATATTCTGTTGAAGGTAGTTAGCATGGACGACTCCTCACTAAGCTTAATTGTCCAGTATCCTGACCTGGCGTCCAACACACTGAAGTATTTTGCTCCAGCCAGCTTTGGTGTTACATCATCCAAAGTCGGGAGGGGGTAGTGTGGTCTCTGGATGGCTTTGTTCAGTGGGTGCGGATCCAGACAAACTCTGAGTTTGTTTTAGGTTTCTCTACAACTACAAGAGCGTTCACCCACTCAGTTGGTTCTGTGACTCTCTGGATGATGTCAGTTTTTTCCATTTCATCCAGCTCAGCCTTTAGATGGTCGCGGAGGGCAAGAGGTATGCGGCGGGGTGGACATACAACAAGAGATGCTGATGGCTTGAGGTAAAGCTGACATTCTCCTGGAAATAATCCAATCCCTTGAAACACATCAGCAAACTCTTCATAAATGTCTGCATTTTCTTTGGGTTGCACATCAACAGTGTATTAGTTTAACTATGTTTAAATCCAAACATGCCCGCATGCCCAGGATAGGAGGGGCATTAGCACAGACTATATCAACCTCCAGCAAAAAAGATGTGTCTTTGTAGCTTCATGATAATCTGCAGGATCCCTGTTTCCAATGTTTGTCCTCCATATGCTGTGAGTTTACTAAATGTTGGGTTTAATGGTACATTTCCAAACATCTGATGAAATGTGTCTGCTGGTATGATGTTGGCCTGTGCCCCTGTGTCTATTTTGAAGCCGAGTTTATGTCTCTTTTTTCCTAGTTCCACCTCTGCATATGCCTGTTCCTTATCAGTGTTTTCATTCCATTTAGCGATAGAGTCAATAAACAGTTCTTCTTGTGGTTGGTCATGGCTGTTTGTGACAGAGTGCACTTTTCTTGGTTTAAGTCTTGGACGCTGTGGTGCTTGCGTCCTGCACGCTTTGGCAAAATGATTAAATATCTTGCATCTATTTTACTGGCGTCCTTTTGCGGGACATTCCTCCATGCGGCTGTGTTCTCTCCCATGCTCTGCATATTTTGTCACCAGGAGAGGCACCTTCATTACTGCGACCTGTTGTTTTGCTACGGTGGTGTGTTGACATGCTGTGATTTCGGCTGACCACGTGTACAGATTGGGCCGACAAGCTAGCTGCGGTATTTGTCATTGTCTTTAATTGCTGTTGTGACAGCTCGAATGATCTAGCAATGTCAATTGCTTTTTCCAGCGTTAAATCTGGACCTTGACATAGCAGCTTTTCACGGACTCTTGGTGAGTTAGTAGCAAACATGATTCCGTCTCTTATCATCTCGTCAGTGTTTGGATAATTACAGTCTTTTGCCAACAGTTTCAGCTCCGTTACAAATTGGTCGAAACTTTCACTTTCTCCCTGAATCTTCTCGTGGAATTTATAACGTGCGAAGATCCAGTTCGCTTTTGGTGTGACGTAAGCCTCAAAGTTATCATAATACGTTTGCAGTACCTTTCTCTGGTCCGCATTGAGATCCCATGTGCTGAAAATGTCTCTGCCTTTTTCTCCTATCCATAGGAGCAGGTAACTGCACTTCTCCTGCGGCTTACTTCGGAGCAGCCCGGTGAACATCAGTTCCACATGCTGGCGAAACTTTCTCCATGCGTCCGGTAAATTCGACGTATCCCAATCCATGCGTGGCAGTGGTACACCTGCGTTCTCCATCATCCGTTGTCAGGTTGATGAGCAAGCAGTTAAAATTCTGACACCATGTAATATTTTCTGTTTCTGAGATTCAAGGATGTCAAACGATTGTGAATCGTGCCTCCATTTCTGTTTATTCTCACGTCTGCCATTCGCTGGGCGGAGACATACAGTTACATTTTTTTAAGTTACATACGTCATCACATATATCTGCGTGGCTGAATGTTACAACATCTGGCACTTTATGCAGAGGTTTTCTGTGGGATGTACAACTGATTCCCATCAGTTGTACGTTGCTTTTATGAGTCGCCTCAGCAGGTGCATTTTCATGTGGGACAACGAGGATCTGACCTTCTTAAAGAGGGCCAAGCGTGCAGAGCTAGAAGCAGACAACAGAAGTCCTTCAAAGGCAGATGTAAACCGTTCCATCACTCAAAGTGAACTAGCCCTACACTGCAAAAGAACCACTCGTGGAACCAGAGAGACCCTGACCCTAATTGAGAGTCTGATCCAGACCTTTGAAGGGGACAATGGGCGTGACACACCTGGAGTTCCACTCATCAACTCCGATCGGATGAGGGAAATCCAAAGAGCTCAGCAGAAGCACATCACATGTATCCAGGATCCTCCAGGTGTACAGCTTTATTTACAGACTGGAACGGTTGTGAAGGGGGGCCACCATCTGCCAACTTACCACTGTGCCAGAGGGTCAACATCACTGGAGTCATTTCATCTGCACCAGAATCGATTCATCCCTGGTAATTAGAAATTCATTCAAATACAGCAATTATACTTTCTAAATCAGTTAACAGTTCGGACATTGTAAGAAATCCAAAGATATTAATTCACATATGTTGTGTTTTCCTTCTGAATTTACTTCACAGGTACACTGGCAAGTGATGTTTCCTACCAGGCCTATCTTTTGGACGGATTGTCAAGGTGGAATGAAGACCGAGCTGTGGCAGTGACAACAAGTGAGCAACAGCCAACCGCATACAACAATCTACTTCGTTATGCTGCTAACACGCTTTCAGAAAAGATTATGGGCAAGAAGATTCTTCCTTATGTCATGCCAAGAAAATACACTGGTAAAGATACTTTATTGTATTTCATTTTGTTTAATTTTTTTATGGACTACAGCAAAAATTATTTACTGATTCCTTGTTGTATTTGGCAGGTGAACTTATAGGAGTAGAATACCTATACCAGCTGTTGGCGTTGTTTTCTTACTCGCCCCAAGTTCGTTGTTTGGTTACACTTTGGATCAAAGAAGGAGAGATACGCTGAAAATATGACAAACGCGCAGTTAAAGTTCCAAAACCCGTTTTAATTAATCATAAGTTTAAAAGTCACAGAATACATTTGTTTTATCTTATAAAGCCATTATATATGATCACAAATAAGTAGGCAGAGAGATAGACAGAGACAGAGAGATAGAGAGAGAAAAAGATCATTGAATGCGTAGTTCAATGGAAACATCGCATACAACCTGATTAGTTGTTTTCCCCGTGGGCTTGCTTGCGTTGACTGCAGTGGAGGAGGAAACTCATGTTTTATACCCTTCTCTGGGCGTTGCCTGCTCTCAACAAATAAGAGATGTTCTGCTTAAAAACTATTCCCCTCCCCAA
The DNA here is from genome assembly GCA_038048925.1 of Garcialebias charrua. Taxonomy (NCBI): domain Eukaryota; kingdom Metazoa; phylum Chordata; class Actinopteri; order Cyprinodontiformes; family Rivulidae; genus Garcialebias; species Garcialebias charrua. The sequence goes on from JBBPBX010040913.1 coordinate 4,369, forward strand.
CTGCCAGAAAGCTTCTGTCTTGTGAACAGGAAATACCATTGCTTTTTTCAGCTTGCTTTGGTCTACATAGGCCTTAGGGGGGGGAGGGCACGACACATAAATGACTAAAACTAAATATACATTATTGCTGAGTACTTATAAAACACACACACACACACTAGTAGACCACTAATTGACCAATTAGTGTAACTGGACATTAAATTACATTAAAAATCCTACACTACACACATAGATTTAGAGCTGTTCTGATACTTTCTGACTGAGCAACCATGCAGAATAAGAAAGGGACTTTCAGTAGATTTCTCCACAGCCATATATCTACAAGGTCGTAAAACTGACAGACAGAGAGGCACCAGGTCTCTTCTCCTACCCCAAGCCAATCAGAGGCCAGGACAGACACATACTGCATCATTTGAGTAGGATTCTTTGAGAACCTCGCCAGGACAGATCTGTGTTCATGTTCACAATTCTCTGTTTAACCTGTATACCTGTGTCTTTTAATAAATCTTTATCATTCTACAAGAGAGACTGGTCATTGAACATCGTTTGTAAACCCTTTCAAGAGAAATGAAAACACGAAGACAAAAATAGATTTTATTTCACAACAAACCCCCTTTGGACCTCAATTCCTGAGGTCCATCCCAAAAGAAATAAAATCACACACCTAATAACGCAACTAAACGCATATATACACAACATTCAATCAGTTTTTTCAAAATCCTTTAAGTTATAATTTTTTAACAGAAGCAGTTAGCGCATCACTTTGGGATCCCTCTTCTCCAGGGTGGACGTGATAAGTCGAACCGTCAGAGACCCCAGACAAGGCACATAGCAGCACCCGTAAGTTATAAGTATGCCTAAGAAAATAGCCAATGATACCATTATAGATACGAACACCTGTTTCCAAAGACTGAAGATCTTTATCAGCCAATCGTCCAGTGGGTCGTCCAGACCCGAATGGCTTTTCATTTCATCTGAGAGGGTTCTAAGGCCTTCTAGGGCCCTTGTGACTTTTCCATCTGGAGCAGTGTTGTTTGGAATAAATGTACAGCAAAGGTCACCAAACATACTACAAACCCCTCCCCTCTCCGCCAAAATCATGTCCAAGGCCATCCTGTTCTGAACTGCCATCAGGGAAGTCGGCGCCAGTTGTTCAGCCAGACCTTCTACCGCGTCTCTGGTGAGATTAGAAAGTCGCATAACATTATAATGCACATAATTTATCCTGTCAACATTTTTATTGGGAGTAACAGGGAACACTGCTGAAATGATAGGAAAACTCTCGAACCCAGCTGCCACCTGATCAGCCAGTTTGTATTCATTTGCCATACCCCACGGAATGCCTATAGAGTCAATATAAGTAGGTGAGCCGACGGTTGGGTCAAAATTAGCAGATCTCCTTCTCCTATTTTGAGAGAGATCAGTTTCGTTCAGGATCTCCAATCTGGGACTAATCAGAGCCAGAGAGGCCGCCAATCGTACCATGGCGCAAAGTCCAATGGTGTTGTCCAAGATAGGAGTGAGTAATCTCCTTTCCCCACAATAGTAGTACAAGCCCGATCTAACAAGAGGGCCAATCACTTTTCTATCCCCTTTATCTGTGCTTGCTGGCCTTGTCTGATTGCACCAGCTTGGGTCAATCATGCCCACATTTATTTTGGCATTTGGACTCGTAAAATTAAAACAGAAGTAATCATTGCATTTTGTAGCGTGGAACGGGCCAGCTTTGGTGTGATTCCCGGCTAAGGGAAACACTTCACTTAAGGTTGTACAATTGGTATGCATCTGCGTTCTGGTCAAGTTTAGCATACAAGCAAACCCCCATGTATCCTCTGGGAACAAGGGAGCAGGCTCAGTGTATAACAACGGGCGTGCTGCGGCGCATGCCACGCATTCAGACAACGAGGCCTGCTTCGCCGCCTCCGATAACCATGCCAACCATATATTAGTGTCATGGTATCCGGTAGACATTGCGATTACCTCGACCGGAGTCAATTTTGTGTAATCGGTGGTAATTATGTCTGAAGTTTGGTGCGGGATCACAGGGGGAAAAGAAGAGTTACCTAGAGAGCTGATATTGTTTACCATCTCAATTCGTAATAATCCATATTTTGGTGGATAGGAGTTCACTATCACTCTCATAAGATGAAAATTGAACGGATGTTTGTCTGTTTCAAAAGTGGACACCGCTTTAATAGACAGGGAAACCGGATTCTGGGTGAGGGAAAAAGTGAACTTGCTAGTCCAAAACTGGCGAAATCCTGGCAGATCCGACTTAAACTGGGAAAATATCCAGGACCCTTGTTTTAAAACCACCCTATCCCCGCCACATTGGACATTTTGGCCAGTACATAGTACAATTCCCTCCCAAGCGTAGTGCTGTGGGCATTGTAAAGCCGTAGGTGGACACTGACACATGTATATATCTGCATGCCTGAATGAAATATTCTGGCCTGCACAATCAATTACATCGCATAAATCGAACGTGAAAGTGGTAGTCTGGTTTGCGATATACTCTAGTTTGAAGATTTTTTGTCCTAGGTGTGCGCCATACTCTCTTATGTCTATGAACTTCGCAATCATTTTTCCCAGGGATTACACAGAAATGTTCTAGGAGGACAATCAAAGTTACCATACTTATCCCACCTATTCCAACTGCCATAGTGACCCTCTTGTCTGGCCACCACATTTTGAATCAGTTGATTAATATGCAAATTGTAGAATATAAAGAAATATATGCAAACTATGAACGATAATAATAAGCACTTTAGGATATTGCAGAATTATGAAGCTTAAGTTTCCCAAGTTCCTCCTCCAGCAGCAAGGCAGTTGTCTCCCTTGAACACACAAAAATAGAGAAAGAACACAAGATTTATATCACCATCACAGAAACATTAATATGCTTTTGAATGTGCCACACGTACTCAGGGGCATTACCCTGGAACTATTAACAGCTACTTAGGGCAGACCCCCGGCGTTGCTCGGGGAGGTCCTCCTATGTCCCCGAGTTTTCTTCGTGTTATGTGAGACTCTAATATGTAATGTTTTTATCTTTCTAGGTGTCTGTTCTATGTGTGGATATTCCAGCACCGTGGCCCCATAAAACAGAGTCCTTCTGGGCCCGCACGCAACTATACTCAGCTACTTTGGTCTACCAAGGCATGAGAGTTCGAATGCGACCTCTTCTCGTCGTCCCGCTCGATCCTCTAGCTCCTTCCTGGTTCACGGGCTGGAGCACACTGACTCCAATGGTACCAGATCTCCCCCTTTCCTCTCAGCCTGACTGCATGTGAGGTTCTTTCTGTTACTTGGAAAGGAACTTCCCAGCGAGGCTCCACCCACTTTCTCTTAACGACCCTCAGCAACACCCACTCAGCTGTGGGCAAGTCAGGGTCTCCTGGTGGACCCTTTTTCTCATGTACCTGCTGAGTAAAGTTAGACACCAAAGCTTTTAACTCATTAACACTACTTTGACTAAGGCTACGCTTTTTTGCGCAAGTGAACTTGGCTTCTGAATCCCCCAGTCCCTTTCAGTGGGCTATATAATGTCGATTCAAATGCTAATGACCCTACTAAAGACCCATTAATTGTACACCTACCCCCCCACCCCCTACCCCTCAGTCCAAAATCCTTGGATCCAGTGCAGGCCTTGTATAACACATAAACATTTATCGCTGCCAGGTCAAGCATGTTGTAGAACACGGCAATGGGCCGCACCGTATATAAATGTGCAATCTGGTCCATTATACCGGTATGTCAGTTGACCTCAGGTCATGTTACCTGTGTCGGTCCGGCAGTTTACCTCAGGTCATGTGACCTGTGTCGGTCCGTTTGTTGACTTCATGTCGTGTGACCTGTGTCGTTTTGTCAGTTGACCTCAGGTCATGTGACCTGTGTTGGTCCGTCACTTGACCTCAGGTCATGTGACCTATGTCGGTCCGTCAGTTGACCTCAGGTCATGTGACCTATGTCGGTCCATCAGTTGAGCTCAGGTCATGTGACCTGTGTCGGTCCGTCAGTTGACTTCATGTCGTGTGACCTGTGTCGGTCCGTCAGTTGACCTCAGGTCATGTGACCTATGTCGGTCCATCAGTTGACCTCAGGTCATGTGACCTGTGTCGGTCCGTCAGTTGACCTCATGTCGTGTGACCTATGTCGGTCCGTCAGTTGACCTCAGGTCATGTGACCTGTGTCGGTCCGTCAGTTGACCTCAGGTCATGTGACCTATGTCGGTCCATCAGTTGACCTCAGGTCATGTGACCTGTGTCGGTCCGTCAGTTGACCTCATGTCGTGTGACCTATGTCGGTCCGTCAGTTGACCTCAGGTCATGTGACCTGTGTCGGTCCGTCAGTTGACCTCAGGTCATGTGACCTATGTCGGTCCGTCAGTTGACCTCATGTCGTGTGACCTATGTCGGTCCGTCAGTTGACCTCAGGTCATGTGACCTGTGTCGGTCCGTCAGTTGACTTCATGTCGTGTGAACTGTGTCGTTTTGTCAGTTGACCTCAGGTCATGTGACCTGTGTCAGTCCGTCAGTTGACCTCAGGTCATGTGACCTGTGTCGGTCCGTCAGTTGACCTCAGGTCATGTGACCTGTGTTGGTCCGTCAGTTGACCTCAGGTCATGTGACCTATGTCGGTCCATCAGTTGACCTCAGGTCATGTGACCTGTGTCGGTCCATCAGTTGACCTCAGGTCATGTGACCTGTGTTGGTCCGTCAGTTGACCTCATGTCGTGTGACCTGTGTCGGTCCATCAGTTGACTTCATGTAGTCCAAAATCAGCAGATATGGCAGAGGGAATTAGGTTCAAGATACATAAACATGAATTTGCAGCATTTTATTGAAAATAATATTTACAAATCATCATACAAACGCAATATATACATTTTGTTTTTACAACAAAATCTAAATGTTGGTGTGTAGTTGTTGCTGCTTCACATCTAACACTTATTACACACCCAGTTGTCCTCATTTCTACATTTGCGACAGGTAAACTTCTTGCAAATTGCACACTGTTTTTTGCTGCTGTTTCTTTTGCAAATCATCATACAAAAGCAATATATACATTTTGTTTTTACAACAAAATCTAAATGTTGGTGTGTAGTTGTTGCTGCTTCACATCTAACACTTATTACACACCCAGTTGTCCTCATTTCTACATTTGCGACAGGTAAACTTCTTGCAAATTGCACACTGTTTTTTGCTGCTGTTTCTTTTGCAAATCATCATACAAAAGCAATATATACATTTTGTTTTTACAACAAAATCTAAATGTTGGTGTGTAGTTGTTGCTGCTTCACATCTAAAGGCTGGGGCAGAGCTCCGCGCTCGAGCGAGCGCGGCGCCCCGCTGTGTGAGCGCCGTGCACAAGCCCTTTGAACGTTCACGCGAACGCGCCAAGCTCCAATTTTACGACCGCGTACGCGATGCGCGGTGTCTGACCAATCAGCGACCTCAGTTCAGTCCCCCTCCGCGTGCAGCTGCTCACAGAGAACGTGAGAAGAAAGCAGAGCTCTGCCTGGTGAACAGGCGCGCACAGAATGCGCCGTGTGTGGCGTCTAGGGAGGACGCTGAGCTCTGCATCGGGCTTAACACTTATTACACACCCAGTTGTCCTCATTTCTACATTTGCGACAGGTAAACTTCTTGCAAATTGCACACTGTTTTTTGCTGCGGTTTCTTTTGCAGAGGGTCTGAACCTGACACTGTGTCGTCTTTCCAGGACCAGGCTGGGGACGTGGCTTTTTCAGCATGGCCTTTTCTATCATAAAACGCTGACGAAGTTCCAGTGCAAGGCCATGTATGAAGTCTCTTCTGCTTTCCTTGGACCCAATGCAGGCCTTGTATAACACATAAGCATTTATTGCTGCTAGGTCAAGCATGTTGTAGAACACGGCAATGGGCCACCTGCATGTGCCGGCACGCACCGTATATACACGTGCCATCTGGTCCATTATGTCAACGCCACACTGCAAAAAATTAAATTAAATTAAATGTTAGATTTTGAACAACAATATAACAAGTAAAGTATAGATGTATAAAACCATTGCAGCAATATTACTTATCTACATACCTTCATGGAGTTGTAATCTGTTATAGTGTTTGGTTTTTTTTTATGTTCATTGCCAACTAGCACTTGTTGGTGCATGGTGCTGAGAACACAGACCAACTTGTTTTTCTTAGGAGCATACGCGGTCAGTGTGGCACTGCCTGATTTGTACACTTGTGTGGAGAATTCTTTCCAGCCCTTGCCATTTTTTGCTGGAAGGGGAATCTCCCGTCTAATTTTGTTGATTGTGCCGAGCAGAGTTGTGTTGTGGTTTAGCAGTCTGTTAGCCAGTGTCACAGATGTGAAGAAGTTGTCCATGGTTACAGTTCTTCCATTGCCCAGAAATGGTTCCATGAGTTTCATGACAACATTCTCAGATAGTCTTTCTCCTTTAGGACGGCTGGGGTCCTTTCCTAAATATGGAATGGCGTTGCACATATACTTTGTGTCCAAGTCTGCAGCAATCCAAAACTTTATGCCAAATTTATCTGGCTTAGTTGCGATGTACTGTGTAAAAGGGCAGCGTACCTTGGTTGGAAACAGCTGCTCATCAACAGTAATGTGCTGTCCTGGTACGTAGCACTGCTGACAGTTACTTACAAAACGTTGCCAAATGTCTGAAACTGCAGCAAATCTGTCGGTCTTCACACGTTCCGCACGGGTGTCCTTGTTGTCAAAGCGCAAGTACCTCATGATTTCTTTGTAGCAGTCACGGGACATCGTCTCCTTGATTACAGGCACACCATATTTTTCTGACCAAGACTCGATCATTGCACCAATTGGGCAGAGAGTTGCTCGTAGAAACAGAACGGCTATGAAAGCCATAAGCTCACTGACAAAAAGGCTCCAGGTGTCATTTGTTCTGTGGGCTTCATGGTTGGTGCACTCTGTGATGATCAGAAGCATCTCCATGTTGAACAAACACAGAAAGCTCTGAAGTCTACTCGTTATCCGACGCTGCAGGAAAGAAAATAAATAAATATTTTAATTATATACAGTATCACTTCCGTTTTACTGCACTTTGCTTTGTTTTAGTTTTGATACATGACAAAATTTTTGCTTTTTTACTAAGAAAACGAAAACAAAAAAGCAATATACACACTGCTAATCTACAAAATTATAAATATTTATACAAACACAACACAAAAATGTCTAACAAACAGAAATATTACCTTGGCATGTTCTGTAGGTCCTGCCCTCTCTTGGAATACAGCCTCTGCATGGAATTCTTGCTGCTGCAGGTGTCCAGCACCTACAGTCTCCCAAACTGTCCCATCCTTTGCTTTCAGAGTTAGAGTCAGAGTCAGAGAGTCTTTATTGTCATTTGCACCGCATGTGGTTTCACACTTGATGCTGATATGTTTTTCTTTGTTTCTGAACGTTTTTTTTCTGGGAGGGCTGCACTGCTCTTTATCAGATTCACCACTGGTATCCTCATCTGTAGAAAGTTCTAAGTTCAACTCGGTGTCTGAATCATCTACTTTGTCAAAAGCTAGTTCCTCTCCTCCATCGGACTCGCAGTCATCCACAGCAGTCAGTAATTCCAACACTTCTGAAACAGTGTAGGTCTTATTGGGGGCCATAATGTTTCTGTTTGTTCCACATACCACAGAAGGGTACAAAATAATGATTCACTCCTGTCTGTGTCTGCTTTTATACTGCTCTGACTAAGGGGGGAAGTGCAAGCAGAGTCTTACCTGGTGAAAACATTGGAATGCAGTCGGGTGTGGTGGGGGTGTCTGAGTTGAGTACACACATATTTATAACAAAAGGCAGTTAATGGTCCAATAATTGTTCAGGAAAAGGAGGGGGTTTGTCCTCAGGATCTTGAAAATTCCATCATCCTAGTGTTAAAGTATACCTTATGGTCCATCTTGCGATCCCTCTCGTTTGGCAGAGAGCAAGCATTCGGTCCAGGGAAGGATCGACCTGTGGTTAACTCATAGGGAGAGAAACCAGTACCATTATTAACAGAACTTCTTACAGTCATTAATGCAATTGGCAGAGCGTCAACCCAGTTTAATTTGGTCTGTGTACAGATTTTGCTTAATTTTTGTTTTATGTTCTGATTCATCCTTTCAATCTTGCCTTGTGACTGGGGGTGGTACACGGTCCCGAAGGCGTGCTTTATCCATCCATCCATCCATCTTCTTCCGCTTATCCGGGGTCGGGTCGCGGGGGTAGCAGCCTAAGTAGGGAGGCCCAGACTTCCCTCTCCCCAGCCACTTGGAGCAGCTCCTCCGGGGGAATCCCAAGGCGTTCCCAGGCCAGCCGAGAAACATAGTCCCTCCAGCGCGTCCTGGGTCTTCCTCTGGGTCTCCTCCCGGTGGGACATGCCCGGAACACCTCACCAGGGAGGCGTCCAGGAGGCATCCTAACCAGATGCCCGAGCCACCTCAACTGGCTCCTCTCGATGTGGAGAAGCAGCGGCTCTACTCCGAGTCCCTCCCGGATGACTGAGCTTCTCACCCTATCTCTAAGGGAGAGTCCAGCCACCCTGCGGAGAAAACTCATTTCAGCCGCTTGTATCCGAGATCTTGTTCTTTCGGTCATAACCCAAAGCTCATGACCATAGATGAGGGTGGGAACGTAGATCGATCGGTAAATTGAGAGCTTTGCCTTTTGACTCAGCTCTCTCTTCACCACGACAGACCGGTACAGCGCCCGCTTCACTGTGGACGCTGCACCTATCCGCCTATCGATCTCACGCCCCAGTTTTCCCTCATTCGTGAACAAGATCCCGAGATACTTAAACTCCTCCACTTGGGGCAGGACCTCCTCCCCGACCCGGAGAGGGCATGCTACCCTTTTCCGGCTCAAGACCATGGCCTCGGATTTGGAGGAACTGATCCTCATCCCGGCCGCATCGCATTCAGCTGCAAACCGCTCCAGCGAAAGCTGTAGATCACGAGCTGATGAAGCCAATAGGACCACATCATCTGCAAAAAACAGAGAAGCGATTCTAAGGTCACCAAAACGGATCCTCTCAACACCTTGGCTGCGCCTAGAAATTCTGTCCATAAAAGTTATGAACAGAATCGGTGACAAAGGGCAACCTTGGCGGAGTCCAACTCTCACCGGAAACGAGCCTGACTTACTGCCGGCAATGCGGACCAAGCTCTGACACCGGTCGTACAGGGACCTAACAGCCCTTATCAAAGGGCCTGGTACCCCATACTCCCGGAGTACCCCCCACAGAACCCCCCGAGGGACGCGGTCGAATGCCTTCTCCAAGTCCACAAAACACATGTAAACTGGTTGGGCAAACTCCCACGCACCCTCCAGGACCCTGCTGAGGGTGTAGAGCTGGTCCAGTGTTCCACGACCAGGACGAAAACCACACTGCTCCTCCTGAATCCGAGGTTCGACTATCCGACGGACCCTCCTCTCCAGAACCCCTGAATAGACCTTACCAGGGAGGCTTAAGAGTGTGATCCCCCTATAGTTGGAACACACCCTACGGTCCCCCTTTTTAAATAGGGGAACCACCACCCCAGTCTGCCAATCCAAGGGAACTGCCCCAGATGTCCACGCGATATTGCAGAGTCGCGTAAGCCAACACAACCCTACAACATCCAGAGCCCTAAGGAACTCCGGGCGAATCTCATCCACCCCCGGAGCCTTGCCACCGCGGAGCTTTTTAACCACCTCGGCGACCTCAGCACCAGAGATCAGAGAACCCGACCCAAAGTCCCCAGGCTCTGCTTCCTCAGTGGAAGACGTGCCAGTAGGATTGAGGAGGTCTTCGAAGTATTCCGCCCACCGACTCACAACATCCCGAGTTGAGGTCAGCAGCACGCCACCTCCACCATAAATGGTGTTGGTCTCGTACCTCTTTCCCCCCCTGAGACGCCGGATGGTGGACCAGAATCGCCTCGAAGCCGTACGGAAGTCATTCTCCATGGCCTCTCCGAACTCCTCCCACGCCCGAGTTTTTGCCTCAGCAACCACCCGAGCCGCATGCCGCTTGGACTGCCGGTACCTATCAGCTGCTTCCGGGGTCCCACAAGCCAAAAAGGACTAAAGGCGTGCTTTAGTCCTAACATTTTTTCCACAGCCTGCAGGTCTGCGTTTTTAAAATGTGTACCATTATCAGATCTGATTTTTTCGGGAAACCCATGTCTAGGAATGTAATGGTTTATTAGGAACTTTATGACTGTTTTACTGTCCTCTTTTCTTGCAGGTATGGCTTCAGGCCATCCTGTGAGAGCGTCAACACACATCAACACATATCTGTATCCCTTGACAGTTTCAATCATGTCTGTGTAGTCTATGATCACTTCTTGTCCTGGTCTGAACAAGAAGGGAAATATCCCTTGTTCTGGTCTTACAGCAGGTCGAATGTTGTATTGTAAACAAACTTTACAAGTTCCTATGTGTTCAGCTATCATGTCTTTCATGTGTGGATGCCACCATTGCTGAAGGTTCCTGGCCATTTGTCCGTTGCCCACATGAGCCAGACCATGTGCTTCCTGAAAAACTAATGGTTTCAGAGTCATGGGCAGGATCCACTTTTCATTAGGTCCTGTCCACAACCCGCTTTGTTCATTCTTTTTTCCTCCCTTGTTTTTCCAAACAGATTTCTCTTCAGGAGACGCCTCATTCTGTGCCTTTGTGATTTCTGTTTGGCTCCAATGACTGTTCCACTGGCATTCTTCTTCCATTGTCACTATAACTCCTTTTAAAAAAAAAAAGTCAAAAGTCAAAAGTCAACTTTATTGTCAGATCTGCAATATGTACAGTGCAGGACATACACAGGACCGAAATTGCGTTTCTCTCAGTCCCTCGGTGCAACAGTAAACATCTAAACATTGAAACACTGAAACATATAATAATAGACATAAGCATAAAATAGTAAACCTAACACTGTCCTGAGTTTTTTGCATAGTGGTATAAGAGTATGAAAATTTACACCAACTCTAAAACTAAAACATTAAACATTTAATGAACATAATATTGTCCTGAGTTTTTGCATACTAGTATAAAAAAAGAGTATAAAAAGTATAACTAAAATAAACTAAAGGTTTCTAGCATTGACATTTGCAAAGTGGCAAAGCAGCGTATGAGTCAATGTACACAGTATATGTATGAGGTAGTAGTTGATGTTGTTGTAGAGGCAAAAAGTGGCATATGCAGTAAGGCACATTGGGCATCCCTAAATAAGACCGTTCAGAGCACACTGTATATGTACCAGCAGTGGTGTAGATATTAGAGTAGTGTAAATAAATGTAAACAGTAGTAATTACATGTAAGCAGTAGTAATAAAAGTAAACAGTATTAATAAATGTAAACAGAGAATGTAAACAGTATTATGATAAGCACTCTCAGACACAAGTGGTTTCCTCAAACTGATGAATTTATTGGGATTCGACACGTGAAAACTAAAGAAGATACACAAAGTAAACAGCAATTAACTATTAAGGAAAATAAAGAACAAATATAGGAAAATAAAGAACAAATATTCATATCAAATGCTTGTACACTCTAAGTAAGACAAAATACATGAATTAAACAAACATACCTCGTTGGCTGTGTGCTACTAAAAGGAATTAGGCTTGTTTCTCCAGTTTCAGCTTCTTTGAACTCTTTTCTTCAGCTTAAAAGTCCATGCTTCTTACATGCTGAAACTCACATCCTTTCTACCGACTGACTTCTTCTGGTACTTTTCACCTGAATACAGCGTTACCTTTCACACCTGAACACAGCGCCAACTACAGGTGACAAGTAAAACTACATACAATAAAACAAACAGTACAAGCCATATGAATGTGAAACATAAAACAAACTGTGGCAGTTACACTCCCACCAAATCACACATCCTGTATGTGGGATTTCTCTAAATCGAACTGACACCTTACTCTAAAAATGAAACAAACAAAAGTTACTCTGTTTCAAGCAAAACAACAACCTTATGTACAGGTCAGTCAAGTGAAACTGTCTTTGTTGTACGTTTACCACGTTTGACTAATGTACTCTCACTAATTAACAGTCGGACCTTCCTCACCCTATCATCTGATCCAGGGTATACTTCTGTGACTTTAACCATTTTCCACTAGTAAGCAACAGTGGACTTTCATTGGGTAAACAGACGGGTTCATGTCCAGGTTTCCTTGCTCCCACCATAAATAGCACAGATGTTCCTGGTTTTCTCTTTTTGCTCCAAATTGGTGAAACATTTGTTCAACACCACACATTTCGATTGACCCCTTGCAGAATTGAACACCACACATTTCGATTGACCCCTTGCAGAATTGACCGAGAACACCCACGAATGTGTTTGTCAAGTCCGGGCCAGTTAACAGATGGTCATTGAGGGATGTGTCTTGGTACTCATCCCAACAGTTAAATACCACCTGGATTTTCTTTGGTTTGTGTGGGTGATAAACCCCGTGGTGTGGAATATACCACACAGGACTGCTGTTTAACTCTTTTTCAGGGATCTTTTCTGCATCAACTTGGGAGATTATATCATCTTTGAACTTGATGTAGTCATTGTAGTATGTTTTGTTCTTTCTTAATCTTCTCTCCAGACATTTCAAGCGGTGTATTGCGCTTACTTTGTTATCCGGAAACTTGGGTCGTTCTTTACGAAGGGGCAGTGGCATTTCATAGTGGCCACTTTCGTTTTGTTTGATGCCTTCTTTGAGTTTTGAAAGAAACTTGAGCTCATGTTGAGACACATGATTGTCATCCATCTCCTTTTCTGAGAAGTCTAACTCCATTGCTTCAACAATCTCTGAAGAAGTAACATCTCTTACTTTGGTTCTGTTTATGTACTGGACTTCACTCTGAAGATCAACAGAAGGTTTGTGATCTGGAATGACTTTCCTCACTATGATACGATGACTGACCCGAATACCATCTTCATGGTTCAGGTATGGACTGCCTTGTCCAATTATGCTCCAGCCGAGATCTGTGCGTTGAGCGTAAGGCTCATCTTCCCTGCCAGACACAATTTCTCTTGGGAGCAGTGCTTGTGAGCTAATGTACCTTTGAAGTGGAGCAGTTACATTTTCAAAGGCCTTACTTTCTGTAGTTGGCTTTATTATGCTCAACTTATGCTCCTCTGGCAAACTTAATGAGTCATATTGCATCTTTGCTTGTGCTACACGTAGATATTTCACCTTTTCTAAGTGCTGAAACTTTCCTTTCTTTTCATCAAGTAATCTTTGTAAGACTGTATATTCTTCCTCTTGTTTAGCCTTAAACTTAGCTTCATCTTCTTCTCTTTGCATTCTCAACTTAAGTTCCTCTGCTTCTCTTTGCATTCTCAACTTAAGTTCCTCTGCTTCTCTTTCTAAACAAAGTTTTCTGGCTAAGGATTCTTGCTCTGCTGCTTTTCTTCTAACTTCAGCTTCAAGTTTTTCAATCTCCATCTGTTCGATTTCTTGTTCTTCTAATACTTTTAGAACAGCTTGGCTCGCAGCTGCTTCTGCTACGGCTTCCTGGCGTTTTACAGAGGATAGACTGGAATGTTGAGAGGTGCATGACTTACTGAGAGTTGAATCAAAGAGGGAGCCTACATCTGGCCAACCTGGCTCCTCTTCTGTAATCGTTCCATCCATGAAACTTGTCGCCTTGGATACGATGAACTTTGAGACTTGAACACAGACGTCTACTTTGCGACGTGTCTCTTGGTCAGGAGGTGAATGTTGGCGTAGCTCGTTGTATGCTTGCTGGACGTCTGCAGAGAAGCTTGTAACATCTCCAATAATGTCATTAAGAAGGTCCTCATTTAAAGGTTCTGATTGTGACAGTGCTTGCTTAGATGTTTTGGCATGTGTTGTCCATTTTGCAAAAATGTAATCAAATCTCTGCTGAAGCCCTTTGACTTTATTATCTTGCATTTCTTTCCCTTTTTCTGTAAACGTTTTGACTCTTGTGCTTCTCCTTAGTTGAGACACTGGAATTTGTGAAGCTTCAGGGTTAACTTCCTGTCCTTCAATATTAATTTGAGAGTCTGTTCTAGTCTCACGTGGAATTGTTGGCTGATTTGGCTCAGTCATTTAAATGTCCATCAACTAAATAAACTTGTATAGAAAGGTTGTAAACTGAATTTCTCGTTTAACATCTAATAGTCAACAAAACATTAATTACTTGTAATGGCAATGTAACTTATAACTGTAGTAGTGTTGGGTAAAAATGTAACTTGAATATTATCAAATACTGTATACTTAATCCTTCTAAACAAATAAAAATAGCATTCCTCCAAAAACCTTAAATTTACAAATAAAATGTACCACTAAATGCTAAATAAATGATATTAACCTTCTAAACAAATAAAAATAGCATTCATCCAAAAACCTTAAATTTACATATAAAATGTACTACTGAAATGCTAAATAAAAAATACAAAAAATTTAACTTGAATACTTTAAAACTTATACACGTGAGAAAGCTGTCAAATTATAAACAGATAAACCAGAGTTTGCTGCAAGAACCTTGTTTTCAACAACAGTTTGCTTTATCAGCTCTCAAGCTCCACACAGCTGCCTTTTTTACTTAAACTGCTGCTTTGTGACCTTATCTTGAAAGCTGCTCCAAACTGTGCTCTGACGTCCCTGCGTGCGTGCGCGCTCCAGGCTCAGATGTCTCAGCTCCGCCTCGTGCACGTGCTGTTCATGCCCCGACAAGTTGGCTGGTCCTTTGTTCTGACCGCATGCTCTCAGCTCGGGGGTGGGATGGGGGGGTCTGCTTCATGCTGCAGCTTCTCCACTCATGCTCGTTGATCAGTCGAGTTTTCACTATAACTCCTTTTAAGCACTCTCAGACACAAGTGGTTTCCTCAAACTGATGAATTTATTGGGATTCGACACGTGAAAACTAAAGAAGATACACAAAGTAAACAGCAATTAACTATTAAGGAAAATAAAGAACAAATATAGGAAAATAAAGAACAAATATTCATATCAAATGCTTGTACACTCTAAGTAAGACAAAATACATGAATTAAACAAACATACCTCGTTGGCTGTATGCTACTAAAAGGAATTAGGCTTGTTTCTCCAGTTTCAGCTTCTTTGAACTCTTTTCTTCAGCTTAAAGTCCATGCTTCTTACATGCTGAAACTCACATCCTTTCTACCGACTGACTTCTTCTGGTACTTTTCGCCTGAATACAGCGTTACCTTTCACACCTGAACACAGCGCCAACTACAGGTGACAAGTAAAACTACATACAATAAAACAAACAGTACAAGCCATATGAATGTGAAACATAAAACAAACTGTGGCAGTTACAGTCACCATTTGAACTCTTGCTAAATAGCCAGCTGCTACTTTAGCTGCTCTGTCTGCCTGCCCATTACCTTCGGCAGTATCTGACTGTGTTACATCATGACCTTTGCATTTCACTACTGCCACTTTCCTTGGAAGCATCAGACTATCAGCTAACTCTTTTATGAGTTCTTCATGTTTTATGGGTTTATTCCCTGCAGTTAGAAATCCTGCCCTCTTCCATTGTGGTAATTGTACATGAACTGCCCCGTAAGCATATGCTGAGTCTGTGTACACAGTGATTTCTTTTCCTGTACCTAATTTTAGTGCCGCAACTACCGCTTGGATTTCGGCCCTTTGAGCTGACTGTTTTCCCGTCAACTGGCCAGATTCTACAACTTCAAATGTATCTCCGTTTTGTTTAATTACAGCAAATCCTGACTTCAAAGATCCACCCTCCATTCTAAAACAGCACCCATCTGTGTAGAGTATTTCCGATTGTGGTATATATTCTGTTTCTAGGTCTGACCTGATTTTTTCTTCCATATATACCTTTTGAACACAGTCGTGCGTGTGTGTTGTATTCATTCCGTCAGCCATGTTTACACCTTCATGTGAAAATAATAAATTTGGTGCCGCCAAAATGTTACTCATGCGTCTTTGTTTCAATGAAGTCATTGTGAAGAGTTCGGAGTTCACATAGGCCACGACATTATGTGATGTTAAAATGTGCAGTGGATGGCCCATCACTATATGTGCTGTTTTAGCGACGATTTTACTCAAGCCTGCTGCCATTTGTGTACATGGTGGATGGCGTTTTTCAGTACCATCTAGAAGAATGCTGGTGTACATCAGTATCTGTCTATTCCCCCCCTTTTTCTGAAACAAAATGCCATTAATGGTGTTTTTTGCTTCAGAAACATCAAGGTAAAAAGGTGAGGTGTAATCAGGTAGGGCTAAATCAGTAGCCCGAGTCAAAAGTTGTTTGAGAGTTATGAAAGACTGTTCTGCTTCAAGACTCCAAACGAGTTTGGACTTTAATTTTCTCATCCCCTGTTCCTTAACCATGTTTCGAAGGGAAGTAGTGAGTTCACTGTAATCAGGTATATAATGTCTGCTATACCCCGTCAACCCCAGAAAAGACAACATTTCCTGTACCGTGCTAGGCTTTGGGTGATTCAAAATGGAAACTCTGTGCTCAGGAGAAAGCGTTGTTCCTCGAGCTGAGACTAACCGTCCCAAGAAGGATACCTGGGTGCGGACGGCTTGAAGTTTTGTTTTGCTCACTTTGAAACCCGCATCATGAAGAAGAAGAAGAATGTCATGGGTGGCTTTGAGACAGTCTTCAGGTGATTCTGATGCTATCAATAAGTCATCAACATATTGAAGCAACGTGGTGCCTTCAGGGAGAGGATGATGAACCAACAGGTCTTTTAGTACCTGATTGAATATTCCAGGGGACAATGAGAAACCCTGAGGTAAGCGCGTGTATCGATACTGTTGGCCATTGAAAGTGAAAGAGAATATGTCTCGTACATCATTTGACAAAGGGAGACAAAAGAAGGCATTAGCCAAATCAATGCAAGTGAACCATTTCTGTTTTGGATTCAAGTTTGTTAACGCCACGTATGGATTTGGAACAGGGCAGGTAGAAGTCTTAAGGATTGCATTAATTGACCTAAGGTCATGTACCATTCTGTACTTTCCTGTGCCTACTTTCTCGACTGGCAAAATGGGAGTATTTCACTGTGAATTAGACAGTTCTAATACTCCTGCATTTAGCAACCCCCAAACCGTATTGCTCAGCCCCTCTGCGGCTTCTGGCTTATGTGAGTATTGATACAACCATATTGGTTCAGTGGAGAGAAGTTCAAAAGTAATGGGATCACAATTTGTTCATCCCACGTCCTCTGGACCCTAGGAACAGAGGGACTGTGGGAGCGTATCAAGCATGGCAGGGACCTCGGTGTGATCAGTCTTTTCCCTGCCATGGTCTCTTGAAATAAGTTCATGATCTAATTTTCCCAAATCCTGAGCTGAAACGTCAATAATATAGCAATCTGTTGATGGTGAAAAAGCAACTGATGGAAGCTGTGTGGGACACCAATCAAGGGTGTCCATGACTGTCTTTACCATTGGCCCTAAATCCTTAGCTTGGTGTGAAGGCGAGAGAGCAAGTGAGGCATGTGGTGCTGCTTCAGATGACATCCTATACCATTCAAGTTGAGATGGTGATATAGTGACATGTGAAGCCACCCCCTGGGGTCCTACAATGATCTTATCTGAGGTCAAAAGCCACTCAGTATCTTGCAAAGTAGAGGCGAAATGCTCTCTAAAACAGTCATCAGAGTCACGGTCGTAAAAGAGTGTCAGATGTAAAGGATCTGGAGGTGGAACATAGGGTCGCAGAGCATCAAGCCAAGGCTTCCAAGACAGGTACGCAGAGTAGATGCCAAGTTGCTGTGTGGTTTCAGGGCGTATCAAGGCCCAGTAGATGTCAGCGACCTCCTCCTACGTTGGTTTAAGCAGACATTGTGAGGCTGGGGAGGAAGAGGATTGTGAGCAAGTCCAACAAGTCCCATTGGGCAGAGTGACCTTCAGCCCAGTTGATTCGCACAAAATGGTCACCCCCATCTTTTTCAACAAGTCTCTACCCAGCAGGTTTACCGGTACATCCTTGGACAAAACAAAAGGATGAGTCAAAGACTGCGGTCCTGCTGTGATTAGGAGAGGTTCAGTCAAATGCAGTTTTTGTTGCACCCCAGAGAAGCCTACCACCGACACAGTGTCAGATGTGGCGTGTTCATAAAAGTCCAGGTCATTCAACATGGAGTATGTGGCACCTGTGTCCACCAAGAAGGACAAGTCCTTGTTCATGACTTTCATCCGTATCATAGGGTCTGCACCTCCCCCTATGGACTGGTTTCTCTGTGGGGTGTGTCATTGCTGGTAGGAAGTGTTGGACCCTGAGCCTGGGGTCCACTCTCCTTGTAGAGCCGGGTGCTGGCCAGCTGGAGCCATCTGTGAGTTGGGAGCTGAGTGGAGGTACCCTTCCCTCCGTGACTGTGCTTGTTTGTGAAAACAGTCGCGCGCCCAGTGTCCAGGTTTCTGACAGAAATAACAGACACCTTGTGCCCTGTTTCCCTGCAGGTTACCTCGACCATAGCCTCTACCCCAAGCCCTTCCTCCTCTCCTCCACTGTCCCCTAACCGGACCCTGAGATGACGTATCATAATATGGTTGGGGTGTTGTGTACTGCTGTGGGGTGGTAATCATACCTTCCTTCCCAGCAACCATCTATTTGGACTCTTTCTTTGATTGCACCACATCTCTAACCTGCTTTAGTTGTAACTTCAGCAGCTGTGTTTGCATATCTTTTAGATCAGCTGACATTTTCACTTCCTCATCTGCAGCTTCCTACAGATGATGAATGAGGTGACGTTCCCATTTCTCTGCGTCTGCAGTGGGAAGGTCAGGATTTGTTTTCATTGCTTTACTGACAGCTGCTGGAACACCATCAAGGATAGCTTGTCTAAAGAAATATCTCTGTCCCGGACCTTGTCCGTGACAGTGAGTTCTATCATGCCATTCTTGCTTACACTGATCTAGATAAACTGTTTGGTTCTGTCCAGGTTTCCAATGAAACTTAGGCACTCCTGAACCCTCTGGGAGCGGGTAAGCCTCTCTAAAGCTGGGTTTATACTAGTGTCTCACGTCTTTTACCCCCCGTTGAGTGAACCCAGCGCTGACGTGTGTCACCGACCGCATTGAGTGTTTATACTTGGCAAGACGTGGGGGATAAATTATAATAAATCCCTCCCTCTTCCAACTTTTTTTATTGAATTTATTCATTTCAAATTGTAAAAACACAAGAAAATTATTTACAAAACCACATTATAAAACAAAACAATACATGAAATGAAAGGAGGCAGAAGAAGAAAAAAATCTCATTATTTCTGCCCCTTCTTCAAACAAAATTAACAATCAATTCAAATAGCAATCACATATATAAAAAAATATAAGATATTAAATGATTTCTCACACAAAACCAAAGCAAAAGCTCTCTTCTGTAAAATAAAAATAGGCTTTAGTTACAGTTTTGCACGCTGTACCCGTATAACGGTATTATTAAAAAAAAGCTCTCTTCTGTAAAATAAAAATAGGCTTTAGTTACAGTTTTGCACGCTGTACCCGTATAACCGTATTATATAAAATAAAAAAAACTCAACCATGATTCGAACTCACGTCCTTTGGAGTTGCAACGCAACATTTTTACCACTCGACCACCACGGCACGTTGTCTAACAGCGGAGTTTGCTTTCTTTTAAAGGGTGCATGCAGGCGCGCACATGCTTTGGTGTGTGTGTGTGTGTGTGTGGTAGTGTGCTAAGGCGCACGGTTTGCGTGCGCGCGCACACACAGACAAGTTTCTCTTCAAATGTCTGTCAAAGCAAAAACAAAAAACGCCCACAAACTTTGAACCAATCACACGCTGCGAGCCGCATCGTCGGCTTCGAGAGTTCTGCTTGGGGGCTATGTACACGACGCGCTTGCACCGGGGGATCACAGCGGGTGTGCGGCCAAAAGTTACGCAATGTTTGCTCACTCAACGGGGGGTAAAAGACGTCCGACGGGCCGTCATGCAAAGTATAACAAGGTCTTAAGGGCTCCTGCAAGCCTGTGTAAGTGATTTGTCATGGGTTCTGAGTCAAGAACTGCGCGATTCCAGCCTGCTGCCCGTTCCAATTCATCCATCCTGGTGGATGTTACACATCTTCCCAACAAAGCTCTCACATCCCCCACTGCCAATGTGATCCCCTTAGTGAGGCTGTCTACTGCGTTCAACCACTTGCTGCCTCCTTCTGTTAGCGGGGGCAATTTCTCCACCAAGGCCTGAATGTCTCCCAAAGCAAAAGGTTTGTACCTGACTTGTGTACCTGCTAGGAGCAAGGGATAGCTGCTGTTTGAAAGAGGACAATTGTCAAACCCTTGCGTCTCCACGTGCTCCATAAAACTGGATGTACTTGGGTGTGCTGTCACAGGAAGTGGTGTACTGGGTGTGGTGGTGTAGAAGGGAAGTGGTGTACTGATGGTTTCCATCCGATTAAATGGAAAAGGAAGAGATGTTATAACATCTGAAGTGATCCGAAGAGGGACTTCGGCCAAGGAGGGATTCCTGGGCCTTGATGTGTTGTGGGGTGTCAGATTTAACATTCTGTCAGTTAATTCAGGCCTGTTTCCCCATCCGGGGGCGTCAGGGGGAACATATCCTTGCCCTGATGTCTCACTTGAGGTGAGCGAGAGGGGCCCTGGGGCACCCGGATGGTAAAACGTCGCCTGTGACGTTGGTGGTGTTATGGAGCTGGCAGCTACCTTTTGGGACCCGAGTGTTTTTATGAAGTCTCTGAAATCTGATGCATTCACTGATCCCACCTCATCCCTAGTAATCAGATTCTCTGATATCATGAAATTCTCTCGCTCCAAGGTGGGAGGAGCTTCCTCTATCTTTACTACGTCCCCTTCTACATGGTATATTGGGTACATGCTTTTTGCCTGTGTTGCTAATGAGGTGTTGCTATACGGTGGAGGCTCAAGACTTCCTGTTTTCTCACTCTTCTCCATAGTCAGTAAATGAAACACCCCCTGTGCTATCAGAACCAGTTTAAACAACTCTTTACAACTGCTGTCTGATGTAGTCAACAATTTTCTATATTTCCCCTTTTGTAAGGCGTTGGCCTCCTTCTTTTGCTTTTCAAACTCCTCTGTTTCTTCTTTACACTTCCTTATTCTTTCCCAAATTAAACTCACCACGTTACTTTTGCCAGTTTTGTCATTTATTTGTTCTACTTTCTTTAAGAGCTGTTTTTCATGTTTTTTGTCCTGCACTGACATGGTTATTGCTTGTTTTATGATTTTTATTTGTTCTTCTATGGGTTTAAATGAGGCGCTCTCGCACTTCTGGCTAAAGTTGCCCTGCAATTCAGTTTTTATGCCTTTGTCCATTCTCACAGTCAAACACGCATACACCACACAGCTATTAATCTTTATTGTCATAGGAACCAGGACTCAGTGAATACACGGATGCCTCCCACACAGGAAGTGTCAAGACAGACTGCCTTTTGGCGAGCCAGCCCGTCCTGAATCTTTTTCTGTGTATCCCTTCGGAACTTTTTTCTTTCTCTTCCTCACACACTCACGTTGGCCTTATGTTCAACAGGACATACAACATATAAGAAAGACCATCTCACGCTGACCTTATGATTCATAGGACAAACAACATATAAGACAGACCAGCTCAACAGGCACGCAAGACTCTGACGCCAGAAAACCTTAGCAATGAAAATAATAATTATATATATATTTTTTTAGAACCTTTTGAGTGTAAAATAAGATTGGTATGATCGTGTGTTGACTCCTCACATTGCCTGGAACCCCACTATTTTAGAACCTAAAAAAAGATTTAGTATTCTGTGACTAATTTTGCTTTGTTTTATTTAAATGGTCTAGGTTTAGAACTCTTATAGAGGGAATCTTTGATCTAGAGATCAAACTGTGGCTTCAAGATAGTACCCCCATGCTGAAAGACTGTTTTGAGAAGACAAACTGGTCTGTCTTCAGGGAGGTAGCTACTGATGGGAGCTCAGTTGATCTAGAACTTTATGCTTCCTCAGTTCTGGGTTACATCAGCACATGCTCTGAAAATGTATCCATAAAAAAATATGTTAAATCTTACCCGAACGGAAAACCCTGGTTAAATAAAGAAGTCCGCACCCTGCTAGCAGCCAGGGACACTGCATTCAAGTCCGGAGATACAGAGGAGCTGAGAAAGTGCAGGAAAGAACTGGGGGATGGCATTAAGAAGGCCAAGGCCACGTATGCACAGAGGATCGAGGGACAGTTCACCTCACAAGACCCACGGAGCATGTGGAAGGGTATTAAATGCATAACAGATTACAAAGGCAAGAACAAACAATGCCCCAGGGACCCATCTCTGCCCGATGCCCTCAATAAGTTTTATGCACGTTTTGAAGATCCAAACAGACCAGCTAGCACCAGACTCACCTCATCACCAGATGAAGAGCATCTCAGAGTGACCGCAGCAGAAGTGAGAGGCAGTCTCAGAAGGATCAACCCTCATAAAGCAACCGGACCAGACAACATCCCAGGGAAAGTTCTGAAGGAATGTGCGGACCAGCTCTGTGAGGTGCTGGCTGACATCTTCACCACCTCACTTGCACTGGAGTCAGTTCCCACCTGCCTGAAGACCGCGACCATCATCCCAGTCCCAAAGAGCTCCACAGTGACTGGTCTGAATGACTATAGACCGGTGGCTCTCACCCCGATAGTCGCTAAATGTTTTGAGAAACTGGTCATGTCCCACATCAAGGCAACCGTCAACATCAACGAGGACCCTCATCAATATGCATACCGCGAGAACCGATCAACAGAGGACGCCATCTCCTCTGTGGTCCACACTGCTCTCACCCACCTGGATCAGAAGGACTCATACGTGCGTCTGCTCTTTGTGGACTTCACATCTGCCTTCAACACCATGATCCCCCAAACTCTGATAGACAAACTATCTACACTTGGACTAAGCCCCTCCATTTGTAACTGGGTACTAGACTTCTTAACAAACAGACCACAGTCCGTGAAGATCCACAACTTCTCCTCCTCCACCATAACCCTCAGCACTGGCTCTCCTCAAGGATGTGTGCTGAGCCCTCTTCTGTTCACTCTGCTCACATATGATTGTACAGCCACACATCCAGGCTGTCATATTGTAAAGTTTGCAGATGATACAGTGGTGTAAGAGTGGCACCTGCTGCAGCTCCAAGATGGCCACCAATCATTTACAGCTGACGGTCATCTACCTGACGAGCTACACCTCTACTTAAGGCTGCAGTCGAGTTCTACTCTTCGCTGAAGCATATGCCATACATGCCCTCGGATTCTCCTGGTTCCAGCTCTTTGCTTGTCGTGCTTTGCCCTCCAGCCACTTGCCTGCCTCACTCGTCCTCTGGGACTCCATCTCAAGGACTTAAGGACTCTCTGGGATCATCCTCCTCTTTTCATCCAAACCCAGAGGACCCTTGTATATTTGTAAATAGTAATTCCCCACTGTAAATAATAAACACTGTTACTTGTACCTTTTTGTCTTGTGTCGTTCTGGGTCTCGTTACCAACTGGGTTACCTTTTGAGATCTTAACAGTTAATGCTTCAGCCATACTAAAACCCAGAACGAGACCATGAACGCACAAGCTCCCTCCTCGCAGGCCATAAGCCAGACTCCAGAGGAGTTGCTGAAACAAGTATTAACTCAACAACAAAAAACCCAATCTGACATGCTAGTACTCGGAGGTATGGTTAATTCAGTACTGAAGCGACTTGCTTCTCCTTTCCCAGCTCCTGCTGCCACATCACCCTCAAACCCTCCCAGCACCAGTTCAAACAATAACTCTCCTTCTCCTCAGCAGTTACTGGTTAAACCATCTGAACTCTTCTCAGGAGACCCAGCGTCATGTGAGGGATTCCTCCTACAGTGCAAACTCGCCTTCAAAGGGGCTCCTCAGCTCTACTCCACGGACATCGCTAAGATTACATATCTGAACAGTCAGCTTTCAGGTAAAGCCCTCCAGTGGGCATCTTCTTACCTCCACAACCATGAGTTGGACTTTGTGTCGTTCGACCAGTTTCTGAACGAGTTCCGCAGGATTTTTGACCGGCCGTTGCAACAACCCAATGCAGAGAAGCGTTTGTTGGGATTACGTCAGGGCAGACGACCCGTCTCCGAACACGCTCTGGACTTCCGCATTCTCGCGGCTCAAACGGGGTGGAACGACAGGGCGCTCCAAGGTACTTTCTTGAATTCTCTCTCTGATTATGTCAAGGACCAGATTGCAGCAAGAGACGAGCCTCCTAACTTCGACGCGCTAATTAATTTGGCGATCTCCATTGACGAACGTTTCCGGGAACGTCGCCGAGAACGGGACTACAATTACCAGAGACCCAACACTTCCGGTTTCTTCACGTCATCAGGTGGGGACAATAATTTCAGTCACAACTCCCGAAGCTCGCTACCACCATCTACTGGATCTCAGCTAGCATTGCCTGCACCTGAACCAATGCAGATTGGCAGAACTAATTTAACAGCAAGTGAAAGACAGAGACGTAGGACTGCTAACCTGTGCATGTATTGTGGAAATGAGGGACATTATATTGCTTCATGCCCGCTTTTGGGAAACGACAAGGCCCACCGATAGAACGGAAGTTATTGGTGGGCACTTCCTCTTTCACTTCCATGCGCAGATTAATTTTACCTACGGTTATTCAGTTCAAACAAAACCGTTTTCCTGTGTCAGCATTAATTGACTCTGGTGCTGAACAAAATTTAATTAGTCATGATTTAGTCGAGAAATTCTCTCTCCCCGTTCTGGACATTGACCCAGTTTCTATTACTGGAGTAACTGGGGAGACTTTAGCGCAGATCCGTTTT
>JBBPBX010040914.1:0-29130 GCA_038048925.1 Garcialebias charrua
TGTGCGGGATTTTGTGAGAAAATGTCCCAGATGTGTCCTCAGCAAAACCCCAGAGCCTGCTGTGAGAGCCCCTCTGGAGAACATCAGAACCAGTGCTCCGATGGAGCTGGTGTGCATTGATTTCTGGTCGGCTGAGGACAGCAACAACAAGTCTGTGGATGTTCTGGTGATCACAGATCACTTCACAAAATTAGCACATGCGTTCCCGTGTCAGGACCAAACCGCTAAAAGGGTTGCGAAGAAGTTATGGGATGGGTTTTTCTGCGTTTATGGTTTCCCTCAGCGCATTCACTCTGATCAGGGTGCAAATTTTGAGAGTGAGCTGCTAGCTGAGCTTTTGGAGCTGAGTGGCGTCAGTAAATCGCGCACCTCACCCTACCACCCAATGGGTAACGGGACTGCAGAGAGATTCAATCGCACCCTAGGCAATATGTTAAGATCTCTTCCTCCACGTTCGAAGCACAAATGGCCTCAGATGATCCAGTCTCTGACTTTCGCTTATAACTGCACAGTTCATGAGACCACTGGCTTTGCGCCATTTTACCTGATGTTTGGGAGGATTCCCAGGCTACCTGTTGACCTTGTTTTTCGGAACGTTCTTCACGATGATGCCATTTGCGACTACCACTCTTATGTCAAATCATTGGTTGAAGATCTGCGTTCTGCCATGTTAATGGCTGAAAAGAGCACCAGTGCAGAGCAGAAACATCAATGTGACCAGTACAACAAGAGAGCCAAGGGTCACCCTCTGTCAGTTGGAGATCAGGTTCTGGTGGCGAACAAGGGAGCCAGAGGAAAGCGGAAGCTTTCTGATAAATGGGAGCCTGTGATGTACACGGTGGTTGCATCCAAACCTGCTCTCCACATTTACCGAATTAGAGATCGGCATGGCAATGAGCGTGTGGTGCATCGCAACCTCCTTCTTGATGTGAACTTTTTACCTGTGGGAATGACCCTGGACAGCAATGAGAACCGCCATGCTGACAGTGTGGTTGGAGTTCCTCCGGTTTCTGACCTACACGAAACAGAATGTTTTAGCGAGGCTCCTAGTGCTGTTCTTGCTGAGTCTTCCCTACCAGACTCCCTGTCCTGCAGTGATGGGGAGGACCGTACTGCATCATGGGTTCAGGATGTGTCCTCGGCTCCATCAGTTGTAAATAATGACCTGCCTCATGACTCAGAGAACTCCTCTATGGACACTGGAGTACTGGCGACTGCTGGTTCCTTACCTCATCTCCCTGACGATGTTAGTGTTGCTCATCCTCCAGACAGTGTGGGAGGGGATGTTGTTCACCGCCTAACTTCACGTTTTGGGAGGGTTATTAAACCAGTCTGTCGCTTGATAGAATCCATGGCTGTCATTGAGGCACTGTATAACAAGGATAATGTTCAACCGGTTATTGATGTGTGAGTTTCCAAATTTTTGTGTATGATTCCTGCCATTGACTAGGATCATTTATTTTATTTTTTTATTTTATTTGGGTTTGCATAAGCTTCAGTAACATATGTGTTCTTTCTGTATAAGGGGGGGTGTAAAAGGCACCTCTTGTTGTCCAGGGGATACCATGAGAACGATCTCTGGTCTCCTGACCCTATTGTAGGGTAGCTGTTATGTTGATGTATTACTTTGTTAAAGAACACAAAATATTTGTACTGGTACTGTCTGACACTGTTTTTTTATTTTTGTGTAATTCTAGGGGGGTAAATGTAACCTGGTTGTACTTCTCTTTTGTTATAATTACACAAAAAGTATTTTTGTATTGTTGTATTATTGTATTATTACCTGACTGAAACACCACTGTCATTATTTCAGCCGTGTTACTTTAAGATCAGAAGCCCCTCCCTTTTATTTCTTCTTCTGTGGTTTTGTCTTTAAATTGGTTGTACCCCTGGGATTCTCCCCTTTTGTCACGTTGTCTTGTGGGGAGAGGTACGTGCTGTTTATTTGTCATGTAAATATATTCAGTTTATTTATAGATTTATTAAGTTAATTTTCATGCATTTTTGTTTTGTATAGACTTGGAGCAGGGCAGTCGGTAACACGGTGTTGTGTGTGTGTTATTCCACCAGGTATGTTTTATAAGAATGTTTATTCATGCCCTTTTGTCACGTTGTCTTGTGGGGAGAGACTTGGAGCAGGGCAGTCGGTAACACGGTGTTGTGTGTGTGTTATTCCACCAGAATAAACCGCTATCCTGACTAAAGATAAACCGTGTCACGGTCTGTTAAATTCATAAAACCAGCACAACGCAGGAAGGATCCGGTTACACATGGACCAAAGTGCTTCACAAAGAGGTTTAGAAGAAACGAAAATCCATTAAAATAAATGAACAACTACATATAAAACCAAACAAGTGCAATAAAATTGGCCAGTATAAAAAAAAAAAAAACAAGGATTAAGATTAGATCTAAAGTTCAGTTTACTTGAGCTGTGAGTAAACTACTGTATATCTAGATACCTAAACACAACCGTTTGGTCAAGTTTGTATTTTGATATATATACTGTATATATATATTTTTTTTCTCTCTCTAGGATAAAGGTTTTTTTCTTAGAACAATAATTAATTTCTAATACACAATTAAAGTCAAAGAGGCACTTCATCAAAATTCATGACAGTCATGCTGGCAACAGGTTTAAGCTTAAAATATCCCATACAGGAAGATCTGTGGATCATCTCCAAGTGTCCAGACAACAATACTGTAATGACTGATGAAAGTAACAAAATCCCTGGTTACACCTTTATTGCCCCATTATCTTGAGAAAACAAGCCAAGCTTTGTGTCTAGACAAAACTAGACACAGGTAGTGGAATCATTGACTAATTAGCTTGAATACAATACAAGTAAATAAATATACAGTAAGGTGCTTCTATAATATTTGCCAATAAGCTCCCAGTCATTTGAAACAGTGGAAAGATAACAGGACAATGTGGGGACGTGTTATTATACAACTAATTTAGTCTCTACAACCTCATTGAGTTTATTGTAGTTTTCTTTTCTTGGAGTTTATTGACATTCTTTTTTTCAGAAGAACCCCCGAGTCCACAAACCAGGAAGTGTCATAGTTTGTGAATTTTATCAATTACATTGTAGAAACATTTTATTTCAAACAGTGACAAAACAAAATATGTTAATCAATGAGAATCATAAAAATGGTCAATAAACAAAATTAAAGGACTTTTCAATTTCTCCTTTTTTCCCTATCCATCAAACTGAGAGCAACATTTGTTGACAGATGAATTTAATAAACACGTCTTTATTTTTTCAGTTGCTCTGAAGATCGTCTTTTAATTAAGAATCAACCTGCTTAATATTCTTCATAAAATTTACCCCATTAAGAGTCAGAGAGTCAGAGAGTCAGAGAGAGAGTCTTTATTGTCATTTGCACCGCATGTGGTACATGTGATGAAAACAAGATTATGTACACGAGGTCCCAGTTACATCCAACAACAAATGAAAGAGAAAAACAGTAATAACATCTAGAACTAACTAAGAAAAACATCAACTAGTAATACACTAAGCCTAATATAGTGGGAATAAACAGCAGCACGAACATGAGTTTGTATGAGCAGATGGTCACAGATGAACACAGCAACAAGAAAACAGATCAGCATCAGCATGATGTGATATTTTGCAGTGTTTATTTTTTATTTTATTTTTATTTATTCATGAGTCTAACAGCCTCAGGGTAGAAGCTGTTCCTCAGTCTAGTGGTTCTACACTTGATGCTCCTCAACCTCCGTCCTGAGGGGAGTGGGGCAAAGAGTGAGTGTGCTGGATGAGTGAGGTCTTTCATGATGCAGGTGGCTCTTTTCCTGCATCTGGAGGTATAAATGTCTGTGATTGTGGGGAGACTGACTCCAACAGACTTCTGTGCAGCCTTCACCACTCTCTGCAGAGCTTTCCTCTCTTCAACTGTGCAGCCTCCATGCCACACGTTGATGCTGGAGCACAGGATGCTCTCCACTGCACACCTGTAGAAGGAGGTGAGGACTGGGCTGCTCAGACCAGCTCGTCTCAGCCGTCTGAGGAAGTAGAGTCTCTGATGACCTTTCTTGATCAGGCTGGTGGTGTTGTTGCTCCAGCTGAGGTTATCATTCATGTGTACACCCAAGTATTTGTAGCTGGAGACCACTTCCACTGCAGACCCACCTATTTTCAGTGGGGCATGGGTGTGTTTGTTCCTTCTGAAGTCCACAATCATCTCCTTTGTCTTCTTCACATTCATGTGAAGATTATTCTCTTTGCACCAGCTCTCCAGGTGTTCCACCTCCTGTCTGTAGCTGGACTCATCATTGTTTGTGATGCATCCCACCACCGCTGTATCATCTGCAAACTTAACAATATGACAGCCTGGAAGTGTGGCTGTACAATCATATGTGAGCAGAGTGAACAGAAGGGGGCTCAGCACACATCCCTGAGGAGAGCCAGTGCTGAGGGATGTGTGCTGAGCCCCCTGATCTTCACTCTGCTCACATATGATTGTACAGCCACACTTCCAGGCTGTCATATTGTTAAGTTTGCAGATGATACAGCGGTGGTGGGATGCATCACAAACAATGATGAGTCCAGCTACAGACAGGAGGTGGAACACCTGGAGAGCTGGTAAACATTATATGTTAAAATTTAAAAGAAACATAAATATTAATTGCCTTTTTGTGGTGACCTTCCAGAAACGGATACTGTAGGGATTGTGTGACAGTTACATCTTTTTTGCAGGCTTTGGAAGGAGTTTAGCAGCTTTATTAATAAACATATTTTTGAGGGATTTTTCCTTACGTTGGGAAAATGTTTTATTTTGTTTTTCTAGACTCCCCAGAAAGGATGCTAAATGTTATTTTTAATAAAAAAACTTGCTCATTCTTTTGGCCAAATTTTACATTCATGAATGTAAATTTACTAATTACCGTAATAACAGACTCTACCAACAAAAAGGCTCTCAGGACAATGTCTATCTATAAATCTTAAAAAAAAATAGAATTTTTTTAATTAACACTCCTGGTTGTTTGTTCATGTAAGTGTTCAGTGTTGTGTTCTGTATACTCCATTCATTTATTTGTTGTATAATTGTAATTTGCTTGAATAAAGATTAAAAATAAATAAATAAATAAAACACGGGCACTTCCAGATTATCCGGAAGTAGGTTGAGAACTTACTTCCGATGTTTCGCTCGTAAATTTGGCCAAACATACAGTTGAGATATCGTTACAAATACATGAACCACAAGCTTTATAATTTTCTCAGAATAAGGATAAGAGGAGAGGGAGGAAAATGTACATTTGTTTACGATTTGATTTGGCTATATTGTGTTTTACTGCAGGGAGCGCCATTTTGGAGTTTGTAGATTTTTCTTTTGCAATAGATCCAAAATACTAAAATGTAAAGCAATATTTCTTTTCTGTATGGAGCAAAAGGCTACTTGTGTTTTTCTACAAGACGTTCAGCAGAGGCTGACACCAAATTCTGGAAAGTACAGTGCGGAGATTCTGTTTTATTTAGCCATAGTTCATCTCATTCTGCAAGAGTCATGGTTTTATTTAATAGGTTTCCTGGTAATATCATAGACTATAAAAAGGATTCTGATGGTCATTGGATAATGGTGGTAGTGGGAATTCATGGTTCAAACTATATCCTGTTATGTTTGTATGGTTATTAATAGAACTAAAAACAAAAAACTTCTAACTTTTCTATTTGACAAACTGGAACAATGGAAGCTCAGCCATTCAGCTGACAAGATTATTCTGGGTGGTGATTTTAACATGCAGTAGTTCCTGATTGTTCTCAAGACCATGTTCTTCTAGAGCGTCATATCTTTGATAATAATATTCATAATTTGGTCACCAAACTCAGTCTGTGTGATTATTGGAGAATAAAAAAAATCCCATTGCAACTCAGTATACTTGGTTTAATTCCTCCAGGAATGGTTAGTGATCAAGAATAGACTACTGGATAATTTCTAATAATCTAATCAATGATATTGAAAAGTGTGAAATCTCAGCATCTCCTCTAACTGATCATTGTGCAATTTCCTTGTCTATTTCCTTAACCAAAAAAGGACTTCAAACCATAATCTGGAAATTTAACGACAATATTATACATAATAAAAGTTTTTGTAATGAAGTAAAACTTTTACTGGAAGAAAGTGACTACCGTAGTTGGAAATGACAAGTTTGAGCAAAAGGGAATGGTTCAAATTCAAAGTTAAACAGGTGGCAATCCAAATAAATAAATCCTCCACCAAACAGAAAAGATATGAACAACAAAAATATTATTGAGGGCATAAATAAAATATGCTGCAAACGTAATTTAACAATGATGGATCAAATACAACTCAACAATTTACAATCTCCATTGGACATTGGATTTTTAGAGAAGGCTAATGGCTCCTTTATTGGCTCTAGAGAAGGGGTGCCCAAAGTTGGCCCGCCAAGGCATTTGAGTTGGCCCACCAAGCGGTCCTCATTACTATATTAAAATTTCCTTTGAAGGTAAGTAAGTAATGACCCTGCACTTAATACACTTATAAATCGCACATAAACTGTTTAAAAGAAAATTATAAGTATGAACTGGCTTCAGTGGTGATTTTAGGTTCTTTTTGGAGGTGCTCAAGCACCCCAAGATTTTAACTTAACACCCCTGAAAAGTTAAGAAACCATCATTATGACTTTGTAAGGAAACAGTTCTCAAACCTTAGATTCACCAAAAAAATACTGTTTTTCTTTTACATTTTTTACTTTTGTTGGATGTAACTGGGACCCCGTGTACACAATTTTGTTCCACCACATGCGCCACATGTGCGCGAATGACAAATAAAGAACCTTGAATCCCTTGAATATTCAATAAATGTTGAATAAATATGGAAGAAATGACAACAGTCTCAAATGGGCCAGTAAAATCTTTGATTTTTTTTGTACGAGTCCTGCCACCTGTCAATCAATCCAGTATGTCAGCAACTGACCAATCAGCAACCTCAATTTGTCCTGAAGTGAACACCCCTTACCTGCAGAGGTGAAATATCTCAATAATAGTTTACATCTTTTGTTTCATGTTAATCCACTCAATAAACCTCTATTAAATACACCAAAATGCAGAAAATGGCATCTACTTTATTCATAATTCTCTGGGGAATCATGTAAGGCAGGCAGCCTGACCAGGTCCAGATTTGCTGCCGACGACTTCCTTGTTTGTTGATAGACCAGGAACCAGCCAAATCCAAAAAACAGGAACCAGTTATCATAAATCCAATTACATATGCGTCCTTAAGATCCACAGATGACAGCAGAGATAGACACGTCATCAAGTCTTCCAAGTCGATGAGATATCCAGCTGTGTGCATGCCAACAGGGCAAATTGACTCGCCTACAGCCTGTCTTCTTTTTAAAGAAATTTTATCAGTTGTGTTGAGGGACCAACTGACCAAATTGAAGTCCATAGTTATGATTCGGAAAATGTGAAATAGTACCTATTTTCTGTTTCTATTATAGCTTCAGGAAGAGTCAGAAGTGAAATATTTAGGAATAACTATATCCAAGAACATGATCCAAAGAGAAGACTCTAACATTTCTGATTGTATCGTGAACATGAAAAGATCTCTTAGTCGTTGGTTAACCAGAGACTTAACCATATTTGGTAGAGTTATTCTCTCCAAAGCTGAAGGTCTTTATTAAATTACCCATGCCATTCTCTGTATATTTCTCCTCAAATCATCAAGAAAGCCAACTCTATAATATTTCAAATGTGGAAAAATAAAACCCATTATATTAAAAGATCTCAACTTGTTGGTGATTATAATAAAGGTGGCGTCAAAGACCTGGATTTTGAATCACTTGTAGGAACCTTCAAGATTAACTGGCTTAAAGCTTGTTTAACGCAATCTAATCCCATGTAGTTTCATATACCAGACCTCTATTTAAACAGCTAATATGATTTGAATTTGTATCAAAATTAGTAAAATTCCTATAAAATTACCCAGTTTCCACAAACAAGTTATTTCTTTCTGGAAGATGATGTTTACCATAAATGTTCTCCCCATATGTCATCCTTATGGAACAATAGAGTGATAACTGTTAACAGAAAATGGATATTTAAAAGAAATTGTTTTGAGTGTGGTGTTCTGTTTGTATCTGAACTGCTAGACTCAGATGGAAATTTGCTAGATTTTATGTCCTTTTTAAAGAAATATAATGTAAATAGTGGCACACCTGTCATTCAATTGGCTTTAAGGCAGTTAATATACAACACTAGTTTCAGTAGTCAAACCAACACTCCCTAATCTAAAAACAGAAAATTGTAACTTTTTAGAATAATGTCCCATTTTTGAATGATCACTTATCTTGTTTTATAAGGACAACCTTCAATAATTTCTTCTTCTGGGGGAATATCATATATAGAGTAGAGACTCTACTTCCTCAGACGGCTGAGACGAGCTGGTCTGAGCAGCCCAGTCCTCACCTCCTTCTACAGGTGTGCAGTGGAGAGCATCCTGTGCTCCAGCATCAACGTGTGGCATGGAGGCTGCACAGTTGAAGAGAGGAAAGCTCTGCAGAGAGTGGTGAAGGCTGCACAGAAGTCTGTTGGAGTCAGTCTCCCCACAATCACAGACATTTATACCTCCAGATGCAGGAAAAGAGCCACCTGCATCATGAAAGACCTCACTCATCCAGCACACTCACTCTTTGCCCCACTCCCCTCAGGACGGAGGTTGAGGAGCATCAAGTGTAGAACCACTAGACTGAGGAACAGCTTCTACCCTGAGGCTGTTAGACTCATGAATAAATAAATAAAATAAAAAATAAACACTGCAAAATATCACATCATACTGATGCTGATCTGTTTTCTTGTTGCTGTGTTCATCTGTGTTCATCTGTGACCATCTGCTCATACAAACTCATGTTCGTGCTGCTGTTTATTCCCACTATATTAGGCTTAGTGTATTACTAGTTGATGTTTTTCTTAGTTAGTTCTAGATGTTATTACTGTTTTTCTCTTTCATTTGTTGTTGGATGTAACTGGGACCTCGTGTACATAATCTCGTTTTCATCACATGTACCACATGCGGTGCAAATGACAATAAAGACTCTCTGACTCTGATATACATTGTAGTAAGTGGAGGAATTTATTACCATCAGTTTATCAATAACTTTAGTAAACAATACTTTACTTCACTCAGGATGCAGAAATCTAACATTTCTGTAAGGCTCTATGAAAACATTTCCAGGTTTTTACTTTTTTTTTTTTATTCCTCATGCAGCCTACACATTCATGTTGGTATTCTGTTATTGTTTAAATTGACAAGGATTGTGAAATTCATGTAACAACCCCTTCTTCTTTTACAATGTGTTTTTTTTTTGTTAGTTGTTTTGTTTTTCTTCTTTCTGGTTGTTAATATTTATCCTCCACGAAAGTTTTGTATTATGATATTTGTTAATAAAGTTTTTTTTTTTTTATTACGAGCGAAACACCGGAAGTAAGTTCCCAAACTACTTCCGGTTAATCCGGAAGTGCCCGTTTTTAAATCAAATAGTTTGTGCAGCAGAGGTGTAAGCAGAACATTTTTATTTATTTATTATTGAATGAAGGTGAAACTGATCTTATACAGCATCACATGATGATCTCATGATGATCACATTATGATTTTTAGCCTTTGAGCAGTCTCCTGATCAGCAGATTGATTCTTAATTAAATGATCTTCAGGTCAACTGAAAAAATAAAGACGTGTTTATTAAATTCATCGGTCAACAAATGTTGCTCTCAGTTTGTTAGACAGGAGGAAAAAAAGACAAATTGAGAAGTTGTAGGAGATGGTGAAGAGACGACACAGGAGACAGGCTGCAGAACTTCACTTTTAATCAACTCCTACTAAACTGGCGGGAAGCACCCAACACCGCCTTATATATCCAATACAACATCCGGTCCTCTGGACCTTTCACAATAAAAGCATCCTGTAATACATTCGGTCCACTGGGTGTGAGTAGAGCCCCCTAGTGGTCCACCACA
This sequence comes from Garcialebias charrua, assembly GCA_038048925.1. Classification (NCBI taxonomy): domain Eukaryota; kingdom Metazoa; phylum Chordata; class Actinopteri; order Cyprinodontiformes; family Rivulidae; genus Garcialebias; species Garcialebias charrua. Next base: position 9,996 of record JBBPBX010040914.1, read on the forward strand.
CACGCCCCCCCAGAACACCCAGTAAGGTCCATCACTAGTCCCGCATTTTAGGTTTGATCAAACGACCAGAACGGCTGAACCTGGGCCCTGCAGAACCAGTCTGATGAAGTGGAGGGCTACGAGGAGGGTCTGCAGAAGATTCGGGCTCCAATGGACGTTGAGAGTTTCCGGAAGAAGGACCGCCGTCCGTTAATAATGTGGATGGAGGTCTGCCCCTGCGAGGAGCTTGGGCCGTAACAACCTGATCATCTGACATAACATGAGCTGGTTTAAGCCTATCGATACAGACAGTCTCAGTACGACCCCCTAAATCCAAAAGGAAATGTTTCGGACCTGGTTGAAGAACTCGAAACGGTCCATCATACAAAGGCTGTAGTGGTGTCCTGTGTGCATTGTGTTTGACAAAAACAAATTTAGAGGACTCCAGACTCTTAGGGACAAATGACTGCGGTAAACAATGGTGTACCGGACCGGGGACACGAAAAGGGGCCTCCTGAGGTGAAAGATGGAGCAACGGTGGAGCGAACTGTGGTGAGGGTACCTCAGGTAAAAACTCACCGGGGACGCGCACAGGCTGACCGAAAACCAGTTCAGCCGGGGAAGAGCTCAGGTCCTCTTTGGTTGCGGTACGCAACCCCAACAAAACCCAGGGAAGACGGTCAATCCAGTTGTCACCGGTCAATGCAGCACGAAGTGCAGCTTTCAATGACCTGTGAAACCGTTCACACAAACCATTAGCTTGGGGGTTGTAAGCGGTGGTCCTGTGAACGTTAGTCCCCAGACCCTTGGCCATGGTAGACCAAAGCTCAGAAACAAACTGCGGGCCCCTGTCCGATGTAATGTCTGAAGGGGGGCCGAAACGCGCAACCCAGGTAGACAAAAAAGCCCGGGCCACCACTGCAGATGTTGTGGATGTCAGAGGAACCACCTCTGGCCACCTGGTGGTCCGGTCTATCATAGTCAGCAGATGAGTAAAACCCTGTGATGGAGGCAGAGGGCCTACTAGGTCTACGTGCACATGATCAAACCGCCGACTTGGGATGGAGAAAGGTTCCAAAGGTGCTTTGGTGTGCCTGTTAACCTTAGCACGCTGGCATGGAACACACGCTGCTGCCCACTCCTTAACTGCTTTACGCAGACCGGGCCAAACAAACTTTGAGCTGACCAGTTTCACAGAGGCTCTAACACCTGGGTGAGAAAGGGAATGTAAGGAGTCAAAAACGCGGCGTCGCCATGAAACTGGAACCAGGGGGCGGGGCCTGCCTGTAGATACGTCACAGAGCAGGAGAGGACCTCCGTCATTCACCTGCCTTTCCTCCAACTCGAGGCCTGTGGGGCCGGACTGGAGCTCGAGTATTTCTGCGTCGCTACGTTGGTCCGCAGCCATAGCAGAAAAATCGATGCCAACGTACACGGGAGAGATCAGCACCCGGGAGAGACAGTCGGCCACCACGTTGGATTTTCCAGCCACATGCTGAATGTCTGTAGTAAATTCAGACACCGCTGCGAGGTGGCGTTGCTGGCGAGCAGACCAGGGGTCAGAAATTTTTGACATAGCAAACACCAAGGGTTTGTGGTCAACATATGCAGTGAACTGGCGGCCCTCCAGGAAAAACCTGAAATGGCGTGTAGCCAGGTAAAGCGCCAGCAACTCTCTGTCAAAAACACTGTATTTCAGCTCATTGTCCCGCAGCGTACGGCTGAAAAATGCAAGCGGCTGCCAAACCCCGGAAACCTGCTGTTCTAAGTCTAACACAGCCCCCACCGCAACATCAGATGCGTCGGTTGTTAAAGCTATTTGCGCCGCTGGGGATGGATGGGCCAAAAGGGCAGCAGTGGCCAGTGCAGCTTTAGCATCACCAAATGCCTGTAGGCGTTCTGGTGTCCAGTCAACACTGTCGTTGGGCTTTTTCTTTTTCAGCGCTCCATAGAGCGGACGCAGCAGTTGTGCTGCCCTGGGGAGGAAACGGTTATAGAAGTTAACCATTCCCAAAAACTCTTGTAGCGCTTTAACAGACTGGGGCTGTGGGAAATCTGACACCGCCTGCACTTTGTTTGGTAACGGGACGGCGCCACTTGCGGAAATGCGGTGGCCCAAAAAGTCAATGACTGGCAGCCCAAACTGGCATTTCGCTGTGTTTACAATCAGGCCATGTGCTGCCAGGCGCTGAAAAACCTCACGGAGGTGGGACAGGTGCTGCTCAGCCGAGCTGCTAGCCACCAGGATGTCGTCCAAGTACACAAATACGAAGGACAGACCCCTTAGGACTGAATCCATCAACCGCTGAAATGTTTGTGCTGCACCTTTAAGACCAAAAGGCATGCGCAAAAACTCAAACAGGCCGAAAGGCGTGATAACAGCGGTCTTAGGGACATCCTCCACATGCACAGGAACCTGGTGGTACCCCCGTACTAAATCTACTTTAGAAAAAATGGAGGTCCCAGCCAGGTGCACTGAAAAATCCTGGATGTGGGGGATGGGATAACGATCGTTCTCTGTGATGTTATTAAGGCGGCGGAAATCTCCACATGGACGCCATTTGCCATCTGCCTTGGGCACCATGTGGAGGGGGGAGGCCCACGGACTGTTTGAGCGCTGCACGATGCCTAAACGCTCCATGTTAGCAAACTCTTCCTGTGCGATTGCTAGCTTAGTAGCATCGAGGCGGCGTGCACGTGCGAACACCGGGGGGCCCGTTGTGGGAATATAATGTTCGACCCCATGTTTTGTGTTTGTGTTTGCAAAATCAGGAACAGTCAGCGAGGGGAATTCAGACAATAAACGCTGAAACACATTACCCGAAGCTAAAAAGTTAGCATGCATTAAAGGCCCAGCTCCTCGCGTCTCACAAGGCAGTGACGAAAAAGACACAGCGTCGATCAAACGTCTGTTAGCTAAATCAACCAGGAGCCCGTGAGCACAAAGAAAATCAGCCCCTAAAATAGGGACCGAGCTAGCAGCTACCACAAAGTTCCACCGGAAGTCCCGTTCATGGAAACGCACAGTCACCAACCTTTCGCCAAACGTCTTGACGGGAGAGCCATTCGCCGCGGTTAGCTGCGGCCCGCAGCCTTCAGCCAACCTGTCGGAGCCAGTCGGGGGGACGAGGCTCTTCTGCGACCCCGAGTCCACCAGGAACCGCCTCCCCGACCTCGAGTCCTCGATGAAAAGCAGCCTTTCCTTCTCGCCAACGGCCGCGACTGCTAGCGGCTGCTGGCGGTCTCGTTTCCCTGCGGCTTGAAGCTGCACGGCGGGACGCACCGTCGTGCTTTGGCGCCAAAACGCGCGTGGTAGAAACAAAGAGCGGGACCTGCCCGCCTGCGGCTAGCGACTCCTGCTACCACCGCTGGCTCGTCCGGCGCTGTGTGCGTTGCTTGAAACTCGGGCGCTGCTGGAGATCCAGGGACCACCGCCTGTACCGCGAAGGTCCTCGCGGTTAGAATGATGCGGTCGGCTTCTTCGGCCAGCGAGCGGTAATCCTTCTCCTGCAGAAACGGGGAGTTGGCCAGGGCGGTTCGCACAGGAGCTGGAAGCTGGCGGAGGACGAGGTGGCGGAAGAGGAACTCGCAGTCGTCTGATCCCCGCAAGGACAACATGCTCTCCACGAGCTCGAGAGCTGTTCCGTCGCCCAAACCGGAGAAGGAAAATAGTTTCTCAGCGCGCTCCGCCTCTGAGAGTGTGTAGCGCCGCAGAAGAAGCTTCTTGAGGGCGTCGTACTTTCCTTGTGCAGGAGGGTTTTGTAGCAGGCTCATTACCCGCTGGGTTGTCAGCGGATCCAGCGAAGCAACCACATGGTGGTATTTGGTGTCGTCAACAGAAATCCCGCGAAGAGCAAACTGTGATTCGATGTGGGCGAACCACGACTGAGGCGCGTGCAGCCAGAAGTCCGGGATTTTAACGGCCACCGAAAAAGCGNATCCTTCTCCTGCAGAAACGGGGAGTTGGCCAGGGCGGTTCGCACAGGAGCTGGAAGCTGGCGGAGGACGAGGTGGCGGAAGAGGAACTCGCAGTCGTCTGATCCCCGCAAGGACAACATGCTCTCCACGAGCTCGAGAGCTGTTCCGTCGCCCAAACCGGAGAAGGAAAATAGTTTCTCAGCGCGCTCCGCCTCTGAGAGTGTGTAGCGCCGCAGAAGAAGCTTCTTGAGGGCGTCGTACTTTCCTTGTGCAGGAGGGTTTTGTAGCAGGCTCATTACCCGCTGGGTTGTCAGCGGATCCAGCGAAGCAACCACATGGTGGTATTTGGTGTCGTCAACAGAAATCCCGCGAAGAGCAAACTGTGATTCGATGTGGGCGAACCACGACTGAGGCGCGTGCAGCCAGAAGTCCGGGATTTTAACGGCCACCGAAAAAGCGAGCGGGGCCGCCTGTGTAGGTTCCACAGCCGTGGACAGCAGTAGAGAGCTGGCTGAAGCGTCAGATGTCGACATATTCAGTTCACGAGGGTCACCAGTGTAGGAGGTGGTGAAGAGACGACACAGGAGACAGGCTGCAGAACTTCACTTTTAATCAACTCCTACTAAACTGGCGGGAAGCACCCAACACCGCCTTATATATCCAATACAGCATCCGGTCCTCTGGACCTTTCACAATAAAACATCCTGTAATGCCTTCGGTCCACTGGGTGTGAGTAGAGCCCCCTAGTGGTCCACCACAAAGTCACTAATTTTATTTATTGACCATTTTTATTTTTATGATTCTCATTGATTAACATATTTTGTTTTGTCACTGTCTGAAATAAAAAATTTCTACAATGTAATTGATAAAATTCACAAACTATACTTTGACAAACTAAATAAATGTATTTTCTGCATTCAAACAGTCTGTCCCAAACATTTATGAGTGAGAGAAAAAACCTGAGAGACAGTTGATGTTTACATTGATACATCAAGAAAACTTGTAGAAAGAAAATGAAAACTCTAAAATAAAAATAATCAGCTGATCAGTGTCTCATCACAACAATAAACAAAGTTACAAACTAAAAAATTATTAGTTCAGTTGACAAAACTCTGCAGAGTCTTCACAGTCAACAGAAAGTCCAGCGTGGAGCGGCTGAGTGAACGTGGTGTGGACTCTGTGGATAAGAGTTCTGGTTCCAGAGACCCTGTAGAAGGACAGAACACCTGCTCTGTGGTCCAGGTACACTCCGACCCTGGAGGAACCTGGACCTGAGATGGAGGTGTCGATGTTGTTGTGTCTAAATATAAAACCGTTTGGAAAACAAACTAAACTCCATGATTTGTCGTTATGTCCAAAGCCAGATTGACGTCCTGTTCTGCTGATGTTCTTGTATGTGACTGCTACATCAGCTCTTCCTCTCCGCTTCACCTCCCAGTAACAACGACCAGTCAGACTCTCTCTGCTCAGAACCTGAACATAATCAATGAATCTGTCTGGATGATCAGAATATAACTGAAAATGATCTCTTCCTGTAACTTTTCTGTTCTGCTTCGACAGTAACAGATATTCATGTACTGTGTTTGGATCCAGAGTGATGTCACATGAACATCTGAAGAATGCAGCTCTGCTCTCTGGTTGTGGTTCTGGTTGTGGTTCTGGTTGTGGTTGTGACAGTAAGACGTCCACGTCAGAGACAGTCAGTGAGATGTTTGTCCACGTGTCTCTCAGGGTGTCCTGCAGTTTGTCTCTGAGCTCCTCCACAGCTGCTGTCACGTCCTCAAAGTATCTCAGAGGACGGATGTTGAAGCTGGATGAGTGTGGAGACTCACCGAGTGCTGACACTGACTGGGAGTTGTGGAGGAACTGGTTGTGGTCCTGTGTGTGTGAGAGCTGCTTCAGCTCAGCATCTTTCCTCTTCAGCTCAGTGATCTCCTGCTCCAGCTTCTCCTGAAGCTCCAAGACTCGACTCACTTCAGTTTCCTGCTGGGATCTGATCTGCTGCGTCACATCAGAGCTTCTCTTCTGGATGAGACGGATCAGCTGAGAGAAGATCTCCTCACTGTCCTCCACTGTTTGATCAGCAGAGTGATGGATGGCCTCCACCTCCTGATGAAGCAGCTCCACATGTTTCTCTCTGTCCTGGATCTCCTGCTGGATCGTTCCTCGTCTCACCTCGACCTCTCTCTGCCTCTCGGTCCTCTCCGCTGCAGCTGAGACTGTGTCGTGGCCTCTATGTTCCTCCACAGAGCAGAGATAACAGATGCACTTCTGATCAGTACGGCAGAACATCTTCATCACCTCATCATGGAGAGGGCAGATGTTCTCCTGGAGGTTCTTGGAGGGCTCCACCAGCTGGTGTTTCTGAAGTGGAGCTGACTCATAATGAGGCTGAAGGTGTTTGTCACAGTAAGAGGCCCGGCAGACCAAACAGGACTTGATGGCTTTCAGTTTTCTTCCAGAGCAGACATCACAGGACACATGTTCAGGTCCAGCTGTGCAGTGATCATCAGGAGCAGCTTGGAGTCCAGTCTTCTTCAGCTGCTCCACCAGGACAGACAACATGATGCTTTTCTCCAGGACAGGCCTCGCTCTGAAGGTTCTCCTGCACTGAGGGCAGCTGTGCATCCCTCTCTGATCCTCTTCATCCCAGTGGGATTTAAAGCTCATACAGTAGCTGTGTCCACAGGGAACAGTCACCGGATCCTTCAGTAGATCCAAACAGATCGAACAGGAGAAAGTTTCCTGGTCCAGCTGATCTCCTTTCTGCGCCATTTTATGTTTTAGTCAGCGACTGTGAGTTCTTCCTGAGAAGTGAAACTGAACTCTGATCTAGAAATCACGTGTCTGTGCAGAGAGAATGAACCAATCAGCTCCAACATCCAGCTGTTGGTGACACCTCCTGAAGAGGAGGAACAAGGAGACAGGACAGACTGGATGGACCTGCTGTGTTTGAGAGCAGGAAGAAGAGACTAAAACCGACATGAATCTGTAACAGAACCATATTCTGATCATGGAAATGTTCAACGAAGTCACAAATCCAAAGAGAAAAGGTCTATTTGTCAGATCAGTTTGGTTTACAGCCGCAGATGTCTCCCCCTGCTGGACAAAATGTAGAATGCATCTAAAAATGTCCAAGTCTGATTTCACCTCTAAAACTGGAGGAACAAGTTCAGAAGATGCAGAGATAAAAACTACAGTATTTAACTCTTTGCATGAGAGTTTTCTGTTAAAAACACAGCTGCTCAGTTTATCTTTGAATGTGTGTGTAAAGAAACTTGCTTCTGCCTCATCATTAATCTCTGTTTATTATGAAATATATTTCTATCAGTATTATATCTATTATGTTCTAAGATTTGTGTTCACCTAAATCCTGCCATATAATGTGAAATAAACCCAAGGCGGNCTCTGATGCATGCTCAATAATCCAGGTAGAAAAATCTAAAAAAGCTAAGTCTGGTCCTCTGGACATTCAAAAAATAAAACAAAACAAAGCAAAAAAAAATGTAGAAACGTTTCGTCTTTCGTCCGAAAGACTTCCTCAGTCTGAGTTGCTGTGTTCAGCTCAGTCTTATAAATAGCATCCTCTCACAGTGTTACACAACCAGTTGGCTGATGACAGCCTGAAACCAGCTGCTCACATGATGCAGGGTGCTAATGATCCATTGTTAGGCTGATAGCCCTCCTTGATCATGTGAGCAGCTGGTTTCAGGCTGTCATCAGCACACTGGTTGTGTAACACTGTGAGAGGATGCTATTTATAAGACTGAGCTGAACACAGCAACTCAGACTGAGGAAGTCTTTCGGACGAAAGATGAAACGTTTCTACATTTTTTTTTGCTTTGTTTTGTTTTATTTTTTGAATGTCCAGTAAAAAGTCCTCGTTCAACGCGGACGGAAGTCAAGTGGCCGCCGCCGAAGAGTGTGCCTATTTCTGGTCAACACTTCAAGATAATTACAGCTCTCCTACTTCCTTTTCCTCCTTCTCTTCCAAACCTAACTATAAACCTTATCTTTGCCAGAACTAAGATAAAGAACCTTCAGATATAAGTAATATGTCATCTTATTTACTTGTTTTCTGTTTTCCCTAATTTAAATCTGCTGATGAGTAAATTATAGAAAGTTGATCGATCAATCAGTTGTACATGTATGATGTAATTTATGATTATATTAATAAATGGCAGTACTCCTGGTATACCAACTATAATTAATGCTTCATTGTTACTCATATCCATTCATCTGGTCACAAAATGTATTGTTTAAGTTCATGAAAAAGAAGAGAGCTCGTGATGTAATTGATGCTAAGGTTGACAAGTAACACCTGGGGCCTCATGTACAAAGACTTGCGTGGACTTCTTACTGAAACGTGATGTACGGTCAAATCTAGAAAACGGCGTACGCACAAAAAAATCCAGATGTATCAAACTGTGCGTACGCCGGAATCCACGCACATTGCTTTTGTACATCACAATCAACGTGGAATTGAGCGCACATGAGAGAGTGGCCGACTCCGCCTTTGACACGCCTCCATATAAATATGCAAATTCATTTAAATATGCCCTGCACCAGAGGAATGTCGTCTATTGCTCTATTGCAAATCATGTCGAAACGTGGAAAAAAGAGGAAGTTCACGGACTGTGAACTGGAGACACTTCTTGATGGAGATGTTCAATATTTATCATCTAAAACTAATTACTCTGACCCAATAATTATAACCCAGCTCACTTATATCAAATATTCTCTGTTCCCTTTAAACACTTATATTTGATAGTACAAACATGTTGTTTGCTTTTCTCTTGATACAGAAAAGACAGTCTTCTAGCCTTGACAATTTTTGGATTAGATGTTCTTGTTTGATCAGAACCATGACTTGTTTGTTTTATCTGTAAGACGTCAGAGCTTGTCAAACTCCACCTGCTTCTTGTTTAAATAGCTTGTCATGTCCAGTACAATTCGGAATTGTGCTGGACAATGTATTTGAGACCAAACTAAGTTTCAAAAGACATAAGCCCTTCCCCTTTGCAAAGTTGTTTGTCTGATTTAACACTGTTCTCTTGTTTATCTTGTGTGATTTTTATTAAGGTAACAGGGGTTTAAAATCCCCATCACTTCTTAGTGAGGTAGAGGCACGGAGAAAAGTTTTGTTTGGCACGCTGTCCTCTGGCGTTACAGCTAAGCGCAAAAGGCGTGAGTGGGACAGCCTGTGTGAAGCTGTAAATGCTGTAGGGTCAGAGCAGTGAACACCGGCATAACTAAAAAAAAGTGGCCAATTGTCCTCTCGATGACTGACCGGCTGCGGGAATTAAACGTCCACTCTTGCTCAGTGTGGGGGTTGGCGAGAGGAGTCATGAGCCATGTTTTTAGTGGGTAACCACGGTCCCCTGTGAAATAAAAATAATAAATTACAAATGGGCAGAGTCAGATGCTTATCAGTTCGTAATGCGGCGCTTTTGGGTTACTTTGTGTTAATGAACGCAGCAGTGCGCTGGTGAAAGGCGGACGCATTCCACACTTTACGCACGTGTTTATTTGCAGAACCGCTATACACACAGAAACAAACAAGGGCTTGGTAGACTGCTCTGAAACTGCATTTTAACCAGCCATTAACAGAAAGTTGATCACTTGAAGCACTGACTAGTAATGGAACTTCAAAGACAGGGCGACATGTGGGGGCGCACAGGTTCCATGCGCATAAGAGATTATAAGGATGTAAAAAGAATAATTTTGTTGCCACTATTTTGCGCATGCCTTTGTATCCACTCATCTAATTGCATCCATGTGGATGTAATAATTGTTAATCATGTGTGTTTGGTGTGAACAAAAATGATTTTCACATCATGAACAGTTTCTCAGAATCACCTCTAAGTGTCGCCATAGGAACCAAAACCACAGAAACGTGCGTACGCCAGCCCTGGAGTTGGCGTGAGGCTGCGCACATTTCCACGTTCAGTTCTGTTTTGATACATACGGAGTTTTGCGTGGAAAATGGCGTACGCAAGGTTTTTGTGCGTACGCACCGTTGATACATGAGGCCCCTGCTCATTCTTACATTTAGTGTACTGTACGGCTCATTAAATCTGACCGTAGAGATACTATTACACTGGCGTGTCTCCTGAGATGGAGTTTACCACCTGCTTTGGACTGTGTTCCCAAGCAATCTGAATCTGAGAAGACTGGAGCCCAGTACAACGGGTACCACTACTGGCATCATACCATCCATGGACTAAGCCTCAACCAGGAGGACTCTGGCCCAATAAGCATTGCTAGGCAGGAGATCTTCCGTACGCCACGTGTTCTGCGCCCGCCCGATGGTCGGATGGGGATTCAGTACTGGGGTCTCACTCTTTGCTCACTGCTACTGAGGGAATTCTGGTTATTTTATTTTCTCAACTTAGTAATATGTAATATATTCAGCAGGTCATGGTCAAGTGTGTGAGAGTGCACGGCTCCCCACACTTCTTTTCGGGGCAGGCAGGCAGGTGGAGGCTTGCAACAAGCTCGAGAGTGTCTGCGGGTATGGTCTGACGATGCAACAGGGGAGTGCCCAGAGGGCCGACATGTCACCCACATGGTGGCCTCTGCCCCACTTCTCCCGCTGGAGTGCGTCATCCAGTGGAGGCAAGGGTGAGGTCACAGTCAACGCAGAAGAATGTCTCCACCAGTAGCAGCCCCCCGCGAGTGCCACAGGCTTGACGGGAGAAGACGCTCCCCAAAGGCACATCTAGAGGTGTGCGGATGGGGAGGGAAGGGGAGTGGGGAGGGTCATATGGATGCTGAAGTGAAATGTATTTCTATCAGTATTATATCTATTATGCTCTAAGATTTGTGTTCACAAGGTGCGCTTGTGATCGGAAGATCGCCGGTTCAAGCCCCGGTACCGACAACATCAAAGATGTGGGTGGATAAGTGAAGCGGTCACACCTGTCTCCACCCTCATCTGCCCCACTCTGGGCCCTTGAGCAAGGCCCTTAACCCACACCATCTGCTCCCTCGGGAACCCTAGATATCAGCTCTCTACTCCACACAGAGGGCTGTGGTTGCTCGGTGGTCTGTGGTTGTGTCAGGAAGGGCATCCGGTGTAAAAACAACTGCCAAATCTTCGTGCGACTAGATCGCTGTGGTGACGAAAGAAAAAGAAGAATGCTCTAAGATTTGTGTTCACCTAAATCCTACCATATAATGTGAATTAAACCCAAGGCGGAACCTTTTTCTTCCGGGCTTTGTTTTCAATAGGGAAGAGTTTTTCAGTTACACGTCTGCACAATTCAACAGACACGACACTAGTTGTTTACATCAAGCTGATAGCTGATTTTCAGAGAGGCTGGCTACGTGGTGAGAGTAAGGCAGTCCCAAGGCGGTTCCAGGGCGGTCCCACGAGGCGATGACGACACCCAGGGGTTTTTATACATGGCCCAGCCTTCGAAGTGTGTGTGTGGACTTTGTGATCAGCGAGAGGTCTGTGAAAGCTGCAAATTTCTTCTTATATGTACAATAAACCTGCAATAACGTGCACATTCGTTTCCAGAGCTTCCTTAAACTCTTGAACTCGTAACAAATTGGTGACCACCGACGCGTGGAGTTGGAAGATTGGACTGAGAACATCGGGAGCCGTTCTGGGGTTCTCCTCCACCGAGGCGAACACGCGCGCAGTCAACACAAAGGCGCCTTCATTCTCAGGTGAGCAGAACTCCTTTTATCACAAAATGTCTGCCATTGGTTACGCTAAATTTAATTTTGACTGAGTGCTGTTTGTGTTTGGGTGGGCTAATATTACTGCAGGTTAGCTGAGGTTCATTGTTTTAGCAGCTAAAAAGTAAACGTAAACTACTGTTGTTATTTTTTTGTGTGCATTTTTTGTAACGGTTGTACATGTAAGTTTGAAGCACATAGTCTCACACACAGGGAAAATTCATGAGTACCTGATAGTTTGCTCGCCCCCCCCCCCCGTGCATGAGCTCCAGCCTCGGCTAGGAGACACCGCTCGCTCAAGGTTTGTTTTAGTGCTCCGGGGTTGTGCCGCCATGGGTAGCAGCCTGGTTTAATACTCCAGGGTACTCCGGGACACGTACTACCGTCAGAGTGATTTAGGTTCACTCCAGAATTGTAAGTTCGCCGTTAGAGTGATTGGTTCACTCACGGGTCCATGTGATTGCTGTTAAGAGCTTCACTTCCCATTTAATGTTAATTAAACCAGCAAACAGGTACAGGGACAGATTTTTAATTTTCTATACACTGCATTTGTGGGTGAATCTGACAGCAGTAGTTTTTTTTTAAGTCTAGAGACTAATCACTGCTGTGTTCTGTTCTGGGGAGGTATTTTATTTTATTGGGGTGCTTAAGAGGATGATTTACAACAGCCAGTTTCTATGGTCGGCCGTTTGAACTGTGTGAGATGTATTTGGCCACATTGCTGACTGGACGTTTTGTCTCTTCATCACTCTGTAAAGCACGTGTATACTATTATCATGACTGACAAATATATTAATAACTGGAAAAATTGTGTGCCAGGGACTCTGGGGTCTATATTACACCAAGTGTGGGTGTCATGGAGTAAAAAAGTTGCTGTGAGGAATATTTCTGATGAGAAGCAACGTCTGGTGTCTTGGTTTAAACAACTGCGACACACGGGGATGTTTCCTTCTGTTGATGAAGCTCCTCCCTCTATTCCATGGATTAATAAACTTCTGATACAGGCAGACATGGCTCTGAACTTGGTGTTAGACGAGAAAAAGAGGAGTTCTGGTCTAATGAGCAGGAAGAAATATAAGGAGTGGCTAAAAGCAGATAAATTTAATCGAGACTGTCAATTGTTTTTGGATGAGATGAGGAAAATAGTAGCTGAACTGAAAACTGCACACAAAGCTGCCACACAGCTGCCCCTCCCCCTTACTGATTTATTGCTTCCTACAGATAATACTACTATCATGGTACCAGGAACGAAAGCTCTCTTTGAAGCTCCCCTGTCCCCTCCCCCATACACGTCTGTAAACCTGCCTCCACAAACACAGATGCATCTGACTGAGCTGTCATCCATGTGACTAACTGAGTTGACTCCTGGTTCTGGACCTGCTACAGGGACCGGCTCAGAGTTACTGCTGATAACTGGGGGAGTTTTACAAACTAAGTCAGCTCAAGATGGAAATGTATTGCAGGACCATGTGCAAACACTGATGGGTGGAATTCCTAACGCTGCTGGCTCTGTTTTTCATGGAGATAAGCAGAGGGGAGGTGATGTTTTACATCTGCCTTCCTCCAATCCTTCTTTCAGCGTGAAATCAATGGGGGCTTCATACGACTCCATACCACTGAGTGATTGTCCCGCCCCAGTTGTTCTTCTTCCCTTCAGACCTTCTGGCACAGCTTTTGATAAGATTACTTGTTGGCAACAAGGAAATTCAGGCCGTCTGAATAGAATTGCTGACAATGTTCATACCTGTCTTGACACAGTATCTCTTGCGTAACTCATGTTGCCTCTCGTCTCCTCCACTACAGCTGAAGGGGTCCATAAGCAGACTTACACACCTTTTAGTTTACAAGATACTGAGTTAATTTGTCAGCGCTTGCTAGATCTCCAGAAAGGTGGTAGTGCATGGATTAGGGCCTTTCTGGAAGCCTGCGCTGGAATAGTACCATGTCTGAGTGACTGGCGGAGGGTTTTCATAGCATGTACATCATTTGGTAGCCTGACTGAAATTGAACAGGCTGCTGGGACTAAATTGGATCCTGACAGTGACACACTGCATGAACATGTTCAGATATTGTGGTCAATTATCAGAGAGAAATATCCAACTTCTATGAAATCTACAGAGTCATGTGAGATTCCTCCGGCTCTTACAGAATGTGGCACAACATACTTGTCTAGGGTTAAACTCTTATGGGAAAACAGAACTGGAAATGACCCTACACTTGATCCTACAACTCAACTGTTGTTCAGAGGGGCTGGGGAGAGCTCTCTGTCTGATTACGTTAAAATGAGCTTGGCGTCTGTTGTTGGCCTGACTAAGATGGATTATGATTTATGGGCTGTACACATAGTTCATTTTGTAGATCAAACTTTGGATAAAAGAGAGTCTGACGATAAAGAATTAAAGTCCCTGGAGACTCAACTAGCAAAGGCTCATTTGAAAGATATACGTGACAAGCTTAATCTCATGAAGATAAATGCAAATCAGATGCCCCAGGTTCAGCCAGCTTCCCTGGTGGATCCTACCACATCCTCTGAATATTCATATCAGCAGAGACCTCTGGGCCCAGCCATATCATGGCGCAGAGGTCGTACCAAACATCAGAGAGGAAGCCCTCAATCCACGGACAAGTGTCACCGATGTAATGGATTCGGGCATTGGTCCTCTCAGTGTCTGACTAAACAGGGGTTCTTGAGACAGGAGGTGACGCCAGCTCCATATCCACATGATGTATACCCATCTCCACCTGCACCCCCTCACACTCAGCCTGGCCCTTCGCTAGGTGCCCATAATCAGGCCCCAGGCTAATTTCCTGTTCAATAGGGGTACCCAGGATCGGCAGTAGGTGGTATCTTGTATCCTGAACCTTTGGTTTCAGTGACCATTAATGGCAGAAATCACATGTGTATGGTTGATACAGGAGCCAGGTATTCGACAGTTAACACGTCACTCCCACGATCAAAGAATACCGTACCTGTTGTTGGATTTTCGGGCAAACCAGAGGAGTGGCCGTTGTTGCGCTATGTTCCCTGTGTATGGAATAACCTACGCTTTGAACATTTCTTCCTGATTTCTGCCTCATGTCCAATGAACTTGATTGGACAAGACATTCTGTGTGATCAAAACGTGACTTTAATGATGACATCTGACAACGTGCAGCTAAGCTTTCCTGATGGAACTGTTCAGTGCTGTGCTACAGTGAAAGGTTCTATACATCATCTGATCCAGACCCATGGGACTTTTGCTGAGTTCGGTCCGGCTGAACTTCAAGCTGAAGTTTGGTGGGGGCTGTGCCCGATTTCCCCACCAGGCTCTTGTACAACACTCTGAAGAGCTGGGACGCCTGGATTAATGTCATAAGACCCTATGACACGCCTCCTGATGTGGCACACTGCACGCTGAACTATGAACTGTGTGATGATGAGGCCTATGATGCTCTCTGGACAGGACTGCTGGAGGATTGTCAAGAAACTGGTGACTATCCAGTAGCTGAACTCATGGACATTTATGTTGCCCCTGAGAGAATGGCGGCAGCTGTAAAGTTGCTTGAACCACTGGCAGAACTGTATATACTTGGTGATGTATCAGCACCACATGTGTCATTGAAGGTCACGTCTGGTACTGAAGCAAAGAATTTAGGTCCTATGATGAAACACTGTCTTGCTGTCCAGGAATGGGTGCCCACACAAAGTCCTCACTTACACTATTCTCCAGAAACTGACACCTACAGGATCACACACAGATCATTTACATTATTGTTACCTGAGAAACATTTTCTGCCTAGAACACATGGCAGAGAAAATACAGATCATGTTGATAGAGACAAACTGTTAGCCAGTTTGCCTGAATCACTTTGGGCCAGGAATTCTATAGATGTCGGCTTGCTGAATGTCCCACCTGTCTCAATAACTCTGAAGCCGGGCACAATTCCTATTTTTAAATATCAGTACAGACTCAGACATGAGCAAATTGTAGATATTGAGCAAACTATTAAAGGTTTACTGGATGCCGGGGTGTTACAACCTACAGATTCAGCCTGGAACACGCCTCTCCAGCCGGTTCCAAAATCTGATAAATCCCATTACCGTTTAGTCCATGATTAGAGGCCGATAAATACGGTTGTTGTTCCGTCTATTATGGAACTCCAAATTCTTATGTCATGATGAATGCTATTCAGCCTGAGCACAAATTTTTCACTTATAATAATAATAATAATAATGAATTCAATTTATAATGCACTTTTCATTAATAAAAATCTCAAAGTGCTACAAAGTGTAACAAAGCAAAGATCAAAATAAAACAAGTGATAAAATCAAATAAAATCAATAATAATATCGACTAAGATCAAAGATAAAATCATGTGGATGCAGATTAGGCTTGCTTAAAAAATAAATAAAATAAAACAAGTGATAAAATCAAGTAAAATCAATAATGATATCAGGTAAGATCAAAGATAAAATCATGTGGAGGCAGAATAGGCTTGCTTAAAAAGAAAGGTCTTTATGCTGCTTTTAAAGTCAACCAGTGACTGTGGAGCTCTCAGGTCGTCAGGGAGGGAGTTCCACAGGCGGGGGGCAGCCACACAGAATGCTCGGTCTCCCATGGTCCTCAATTTGGTCCGAGGAATATGAAGGAAATTACTGTTCTGTGATCGTAGAGACCGGGTGGATGAATATGGTGCAAGAATGTCCTTTAGATAGTCAGGTGAAGTGCCGTGCAAGCATTGATGGGTAATGAGAGCAGTTTTGTACTGAATTCTGTAGGTGACAGGAAGCCAATGGAGGTTATGGAGAATGGGTGTAATATGTTCAAATTTACGAACTCTCAACAGAATCCTTGCTGCACTGTTTTGAATGTATTGAAGTTTCTGAAGGTTTTTGCCAGGGATACCAATAAACAGGGAGTTGCAGTAGTCGAGCCTGGAGGAGACAAAGGCATGGACGAGTTTCTCAGCATCAGGAAAAGTCAGAGATGGGCGAAGTCTGGAGATGTTTCGAAGATGGAAGAAGCAGGTTTTAAACAGATGCTTAATGTGATTTTCAAATGTAAGATGAGAGTCCATTTTTATTCCAAGATTTGTAACAGAGGTGGAGAGGGGGATGTCTTGACCAGAGAAGGAGATTGCTGTTAAAGTTGATGTTTGTATCTGGTGAGGGGTGCCAATCATTATGGCCTCAGTCTTAGAGCAGTTTAATTGAAGAAAGTTCTGATTCATCCATGCCCTTATTTCCTCCAGGCAGGTAGAGAGGGCAGTGAGTGAAGATGAAGATGGGGATGATGAGGATGCTCCAGTCCTGATGTAAAGCTGTGTATCGTCGGCATAGCAGTGAAAAGAAATGTTGAACTGATTAATAATTTGACCTAAAGGCAGCATGTAAAGGGAAAACAGCAGGGGCCCCAGAACTGACCCTTGAGGGACACCACAGGAGACACCGACTGTCTGGGAAGTGGCATTGCCAAGACTAACACATTCCAGCCTATCGGAGAGGAAAGATTTGAACCAGTCCAGGACAGTGTCAAAGAGACCGACCTCCACATGAAGATGGTGGAGGAGGATATTATGGTCCACAGTGTCGAAAGCTGCAGTGAGGTCACTTGTATCGACCTGGCTAATACATTCTTTTGTGTGCCTCTGGACGTAGGGTCAAGGGATCTGTTTGCATTTACCTTTAAGGGGAAACAATATACTTACAGTCGCTTACCACAAGGGTATGTCGATTCGCCCTCATTATTCAATCATGTTTTGAAGCAAGTCCTTACTGATTTGTCATTACCACCTACACGTCTTACTACAATATGTGGATGACATTCTGTTAGCTGCAACATCTTCAGACGCTATTATGCAGGCATCTGAAACTGTGCTTTGACATTTAGCTAAGTGTGGCTTTAAAGTGTCAAAACACAAATTGCAGGTCGGTCGTTCAAAAGTTACGTTCCTGGGCAGACTCATCTCTTGCTCTAGCCTACAATTGATGCCATCTCAGAAGAGCTCCATTTTAAATCATTCTAAACCAGTAAATGTTAGGATGATGTTAAAATTTCTGGGGTTGATCAATTACAGTAAGAACTTTATTCCTGATTTCAGTCGCAAGGTGGCTCCTCTGAGAAGCCTGATTTCAGCTGTAGGTTATAAAAATTATGTATCCCAACTGCAGTGGACAGAGGAAGCTGACAGGGCGTTTTTTTTTTTTTTTTTTTCCATTTATAGATGGCCTCCCTTCACACCTTATAGCCATCCTCTCACTCCAATATGTATTTTTTTATATTTTTTATTTTTTTTATTTTTTTATTTATTTTTTTTTTTTATTTTTTATTTTATTTTTTTAATAGAGAGAAAGAAAGAAAAGAGAAAGTGAGACAACAAAACAACAATTATCCACAAAAAGAGCACAAGGCAAACACACCAAACCTCCGTCCACAATCCTGCAAAGCACATGACAGAACACAGCAACGAAACATACAAGCATAAAGACTGATAATATTCATGACCTTGCATTAGATTTCTATATATAAACATACCCATACCTACAAATATATATACAGTATACATACATATATATTTATATTCATTTATATACCCATCTACATATATCTACATATACATCCCTGCATCCATTTGTGTGTGGTTGTGAGCATGCATAAGTGAATAAGGTTCCTCCAATAGAACATTTAGTAGCGATTGTGAAGCATCAGAGATCTGTCCCCCCAAAGCCCGAGACAGACGAAAGGGCGATCAAAGCCCAAGACCCCAGGAAGGACCCCGAGCCCAGAGTCCCCAGGACCACCCGAACAGGACGAGCCACTCGTCCACTCCCCAGATCCGACCAAGGGGAAGAACCGGACGAACCCCACCAGGGACCACACACAATGACCCCCCGGGGTCAACAGCGACAAATACACAGGCCCCCGCCAGAGCCCGCTGCACCGATGTAGCCCCAGGGCCGGACACCGATGCTCGGGCACCGGGGACGCCCACCCCTCAGGCCCAGACCCGACAGGACCAGAGGACCCGAGCCCCGCCAGGCAGCCACCAGGCCGAGCCGACCAACGCCCAAGCGCCCAGCCCCAGATAGTGAGGGTCCCAAGCACGCCCGCAGGCAGAGGAACACCCACCAGGGGGCCACGTGGCAGGAGCGCGACACTAGGTAGCCTTAGAAGTATCAGAGAGGGGGCAGTCCAAGTCCCAGCCTGACACTTAAACATTCATACACAGACACACTCATTTAGACCCACCCTCATCCTCACCCTCAGTCATAGAAAGACAAACAATAACGACACGCTCCAATCATAATCCCGAAGCACACTCTATACCCCCCAGGTCCAAGACATGTACCTGCTCCCTACATGGGGCAGCCCACATCCAAACCCAGGAGGTAGGCCCATTCATTCTGGGGTGGAGAGTAGCAGACATCCAAGATCGGTCGTTCAAAAGTTACGTTCCTGGGCAGACTCATCTCTTGCTCTAGCCTACAATTGATGCCATCTCAGAAGAGCTCCATTTTAATTCATTCTAAACCAGTAAATGTTAGGATGATGTTAAAATTTCTGGGGTT
>JBBPBX010040915.1:0-14963 GCA_038048925.1 Garcialebias charrua
TAAAGGAATACACCACCACTTGTCAAGTCAGAGTTCTAGACTGAGATCAAATTATTTTAAAACAGCTGTGTGAAATCATTTGTAAACTACCACTCATACTACTACTGAGTTGTCACATTTCCTTTTTATGTGTTGCAGGCCTTAAAAATAAGAAAAGAAAAACAAGGAAGAAAAAGAAATAATTTGAAGTTAGGAAATATTGCTCTTTCTCTATTAGCAATTTTAATTTCATGGGTTCATCACTTTCAGGCAACTCCTGAACTACAAATTTGCTTAACGGTGTTATTACAGTCTGTGCCCGTCTATACCTACCTTTTAAAATTAAGATTTTTTTTTATCTCATCAAAAACAACTGTGTTCTTTTCTCTTCCGTTTTCAATCAGTCAAAAATTCAAATCTTTTTATACGCCGTGTCAAAACGCAACACAAACTTGATGGCTCCGTTGAATGTTTTTCAGCTTTCACCTTTTCTTGTCCATTCTTTTTACATTAAAGAAAATACAAATAAACTTCCTCTGCACGGAGCATCTCACTCAGCCAGTTCAGTCACGCGTGCTTTCGACGCAGACGTGCTCCCTTTGCGTGTCTGCACTTATAAGAAAGCACTGCTCAAAGGAGAAGGCTGGAGACATAAACGAGTTTGCAGCTGAGTGGAATACGGATGGACTGTGAGGCACAAGTTCAGCCAACAAGAGACAAAACGCCTGACAGCTACATTATTGAAAATATGTCAGTGACGTCTAAACGTATACAGTGTGACATGAAATGAGGTCTGAAGATGATGGAGGCAAACGCTGACTAAATAAACATGCAACAACATTAATGAAATTTGCACCAAACAACGTGCATGATTGCACTGAAAAATAGACTGAGTGCATTAGAAAACTGTAAAACCATGACATCTACAGTATAAAGGCCAACAATCTGCAGATGCAGCAGGTTGGAGGCGTTAGGAGCAAAACAATTCCTGATTTCAAACTTTTCCTTACACAATATGTTTTATCACTTTGTTTATGACGTACAAAACAACTATGACTGGTTGAAAAGTATTCAGTACACGATCCGTCTTAAGGCAGTTGTTCCTCTGCGTTGCTTATTTCCATTTAAATGAGCTGTGTGAGCTGAGTAAACTGTTCTGTGGAAAAAAAATGAAAATAAATCCATTTAAGTATTTTTCTTTTATCAGCAGAATTCCTATTCAGACAGCAACACGACCGATTTGAAGTGAATTATAATAAATGTAGTGTTTTGCAAGCAAACTTTTAATTTATGTACGGATTATGGGGCGGCCGTGGCGTAGTGGTAATGGCAGTCGTCCCCTCGATCGGAAGGTTGGCGGTTCGAATCCCGGTTCCCCACACCATGTGTCTTTGTGTCCTTGGGCAAGACACTTAACCCCGAGTTGCTCCCGGTAGGACTGGAAAGCACCTTGCATGGTAGTCTGCCACTACCGGTGTATGAATGTGTGTAGCATTCAATGTGTGTAGCACTTTGAGATTTTCACTAATGAAAAGTGCGTTATAAATTGAATTCATTATTATTATTATTATTAAAGATCTATTATTCCTTTCTTCATTCCTGCGTTAAAGACATTTGTTTTTTATGTTTAGTTGGTTGTGGCAATCATCTATCAATCTATTATATTTACCTGCTTCTTCCTATCCAGGTCATGGGGTCACCGCACCCAGTCACTGTGCGAGAGGCAAGTCCATCACAGGGACACAGACAGGGATAAGTGGGAGTTATACAAATCAGCCTGACATGCATGTTTTTGGTCTGCACCTAAAGAAAACTCACATGCACGGAGAGAACATGCACACTTTCCAGAAAATGTCCAGAGCTGGGATTTGATCCTGTAACATTCGCCGCGAGAGGCAACAGCTCCACCAACTGTGCCGCTCCGTGTCATGCCATCGTGAATCTTGCTGACTGAAAAATGGAATTAACTGCATTACTTTATAAAAGTTTCTTTGTATTTGTACATGATAGATTTTGGTCACAGACATGCACATGATCACTCGTTCACCTTTGGATGTGAGTGATGAACAGCAAAATGCTGCCACCTTGTGGTAAAATCGCCACAGTGCAGGGGTTTTGTTGATTCTCTTTAGTAAATAAATGAAAACATGATTAAATGATCACAGATTTGCTGATTAGATTTCTAATCTCATGAGAATGTTCATGTTTAATGCAGCTCAACTCTACAGTTCTTTAAGACAGCACTCTGTCATTAACAAGTGTGAACAGATTCAGACCTCGACTCGTCAAGCTGCCGCTCCAATTTCACCTCAAGAACAAGAATCGATTGCAGTGATGGGGTTGGTCTGGAACCATCGAGGCAAAAGGAAAACCTGCATCCTCCCAGAGCTGAACCCAATGGACCGTGACGGTTCTAAAGATTAATGAGGGGGAGCTTCTGCTGACTCTTCAAACACACAAGGCCATGTTGAAAATGACTGCCTAACACCAATTCAGCAAAATCAGCAAATAAATCACTCCCCCAAGGGAGGAGAAAGAATATATATAAAATAAATATATACAAATCATAATCATTTATTTTTATTTTCTAAATCGAATTGGAACCTTGAATCCAGATAGAAAGGCCCCATTAGTTTGTGCCTAATCTAGCTCCTCATTCTGACACCATCAGTTAGAAAAACACAACAGATGTGCCCAAAAAACACAAAACGGTACACAAATAAAACTATTGGATCACAGAATCTGGTGTAAAATATGTTATATTGTACAGACAAACTTGTTGGTACCCTCACAGCTCATTGAGTCAATTAAGTTCAAATGTTCTCAGACTGGACAAACAATATTTAAAAAACAAATAAATATACTAATGATTAAAGTGACTTTAAATTCAAAGTTTGTGTCCAGATGCCAAATACTGTTTGCGTTCAAAAACAGCTGAAGTGACTTTCAGATAACAGCTAGCCTAATGTAAATTACCGTATTTTCCGGCCTATAAGTCACAGTTTTTTTTAACTAATTTTCATGTCCTGTGACTAAATGCCCCCTCATAGCTCTGCGTTCGGCCGTACGTACGCAGAGGCACAAGCGTACCATGTACGCGCAAAGCTCAAATTTTACGACCGCGTACGCGAGGCGCGTTCTCACAATAAACTGCCCGGCGCCAGACTGTTTTGTATGTGACACAAATGTATTAAATTCCCCTTCTTCATCCCTGATCTGGACTTTTCTTTTGTTTTTTTGCCAAAAGTCAAGTGATCGCTTCCTCCTCCGTTGACTCCATGAGGAAATGAATGAGGAAATGAATGAATTTGTCACGAGCGAATTAAACTCGTGTCCAACGTGGCTGCGCGAGGTTCTGCAAATTTCCTGGTGGGCTGTGGGCTGCAGGACCAGCGCTCCCTGTTTTTTTTATTTTTTAGAACTTTTTAATAAGATATAACACCGCTGCGCTGAAGCTGTGTGAAGTGCCGACTCCTTTTTTTCTCTCCCCCCGACCTGTCAATCAATTCAGTAGGCGTGTCAGCAGATGACCAATCAGCGAACGCTCTGCGCTGTGAATTTGGAGCGAAAACGCGAGAACGAACGCAGAGCTGTGCGGGCGAATGCGCACGCACAGAACGCGCGCGTAGTACGGCGTACGGCCGAACGCAGAGCTCTGAGAGGGCCTTTATGGGGCGAAGCGACATATTTATGGATTTTTTTCCCCATATATTTAGACCAATTTTTGGCTGAGATATGACCGTTTCCATTCATTCTGACGAAAAAATATAGCAGTATCACTTTCGACCGCTAGGGTCCACCGACCGTTCCCAGCTCATGTGTCTGACAGAAGCCTCCTCTGCTCGGACTCACTCTGCCGCAGCCCGGCCTCCTGCTCTCTGGAGGTCTGAACTACTGTTACCTTGTTAGCAAAATAGCTCATGAACCACACGACAGATTTTGATGAAACTTACAGAAAGTAATCACTGGATGGACATTTACAAACTGTTAGCTTTAGGAGATGTTTGAGTGAAAATTTGATTTATTTATAATTTGTTTTCGCAGCGCACGACCGTTTGGAAGACGTCAAAGCGAAACAATTTAAATCCAGCTTATTTGACCATTACGTGAATTAATTAAGGAAAGGTTAAGCTCAGAAACACTTTTGCTATAATGTCAGCAAGTTTTTTTTTTAAAGTGTTTATCTTGCTAAATTTTAAAGAAAATGCAGCGGTCCCACCCGTGCGGGTGCACGTAGCAAAACTACTTTTTAAATCCAGCTGATTTGACAATTACGTGCATTTATTAAGGAAAAGTTCAGTTAAGACACATCTTTGCTATAATTTTCAGCAAACAAATACGTAATTGTTTTTACCGTGTTAATATTGTAAAGTCCTTCCGTGCACGCTCCTGTGGCCGCCATTTGCAACCAATCCATTTTGGGCAAAACATCGGCCCACATTTCTGGGTTGTCAGCGGTGACGCATAATAGATGCGACGTATACTGAGGTGCGACACGTTTATGGATTTTTCCAAGTTATTGGACATATTGGACTAAAGCGACTTATAGGGTGGAGCGACTTAAAGGCCGGAAAATACGGTAATCATGTGACTGAGGCATCCATATGATTTACAGAGGAGTGATTTGTTTACACTGGATGTGGACCCACATTTTAGAACCTCATAACATATCTGGAAAAGTACGGTACTTGTGTCAAATCTTTCAAACAGCACGATAACTTTAATGTTTTACTTTGCACTGAGCATCTTTAACGCAATTGTCCGATGCACATTTGCATCCGTTCAGTAGTAGTTTGGACTGGTTGTGTGCTCCACAATGAGCACGGAGCAGAGGTGAGAGCTGAAAAGTTCAGGAAGGAGAATATAGATATGCACATAAAAGTAAAATAAATAAGTAAATAAAAAGTTCATTTCAAGCAGCTTCAGGCCTCTCACTACAGCTGCCAATATACAGGTAGTCCTCGACATACGACGGTCTCGAGTTACGACGTTTCGTGGTTACGTCACGCATCTCCCATTTAAAAAATAAAAATAAATAAAATTACGTGTATTTTGAAAAAAAAATATTTTGAAAAGCCGAGTTCTGGTTACTTCCGGTTTGACGGCGCAGAAGCAGGAGCTTGACGACAGAAAAACAGCGGAAAAACACAGAAAGACCCGCTCTGGACGGAGCTTCACGGCAGAACCAGCAAAGCACAGGCGAAGATTAAACGCTCTGGACAGAGGTTGACGGCGGTTTTACAACGGAATACAACAGATGGACGGCAGATGGACCGAGCTGACGGCGGTTTTACGTCGTAAACAAATATTGGATGGACGGACGGAGGTAGGCTACCGTACAGCAAGCTAGTTAGCCAGCTCCCTTTATGTGAATGGAGCCTGCCAGCAAGGAGGGAGGAGGGAGACGGCGTGATTCAACTTGCTTCTTTGTCTTTAAAAACTGTGTTAGGATAGGCTAAGTGATTGGTAACTGTACAGTACATGTATCAGTGTTGTTTTTGACAGCCATTTTGATATTAGTTTTAGTCATAGTCTTTTAGACTAAAATACTTCTTAGTTTTAGTCTGTTTTAGTCATTTCTATATTTAATGGTTTTAGTTCAGTTTAAATCGACAAAAACTTAAAAAATTTAAGTCCAGTTTTAGTCTTTTAAAAAAAAAAAAAAACATATTAGTCAGCTAAAAAAAGTTAATTTTGGGTTTAGTTCCTCTTTAAAGTATGTTGAACAAACAGGCAACACATAGGCACAATATTATTTTCACTTTTGCAGGCATGACAGCCGATAAAAAAAGTTCAAGTCCACAATATTTGGGTTGTCAAGGCCAAAAAAAAAATGACACTGGGTAAAAAAAAATAATGAATAAATGAAAAAGAAGGGAATTGTATCTGTATTATAGTTCAGAAAGTCTATTTTTTTTATTTTTAGCTCGTTATTCTATTGCACAATTCATAATCCAAATCAAAATAATAATAATGATTTTAACTGTTTTATTATTTGTTTTATTGACATTTAATTCTGTTGCACCTTGTAGCACTTTGAGATTTTCATTAATGAAAAGTGCGTTATAAATTGAATTCATTATTATTATTATTATAAATGGAGCACTGAGTTTGTCACTGAAGATTATAGAATTTATCTGACAATACTTTATGCAGTTATTCTAAATCAAGTCAGGTGTTTTGTCGACCAGTCATCATCTCGAAGGGAGAGATAGTTTTTATTTTAATCACGATGGTTACTGAACAACACGATAAAAATCCACTTTTTGGATGAGTTTTGTACCTGGATGTGACCAACGCTGAAATAACTTCATTTATTTACTCTCTGAAGAAAAAGAATGGCTTTTTCTCTTGTGAGTGTGTAAGGAGTCACGGCTGAGTTCTTAACTCAAGTAGTCATGGGAGTTGTAGTTCTTTCCCTCTGACCTATCACAGTGTCTCTACACAGCCCCGACAACCAATCACAATACATAAACAAACGCCACGGCCATTTTGAAAAGAAAGAAGCTATCAGTTAGCAAAAGTTTCCGGACTTTTCAACACATAAAAACGCTTATAAACAGAGCAGTAAAATTCTGAAATATAGCAAATCACATTCTACAGGTACACCAAGCTCAACGCTCAGCAACACAGCGATTCAACTGTCGAAAACAACGACGGACTCTCTCGGAACCGTTCGGTCCACAGCAGATCCACAAACCAGGAGCAGAAATAGTTTCTGACAGCTTCAAATGCAATAACTACACAACAGCACTTACTCGCAGTTGTTATAAATTAGCTTATTAGGCAAAAAGTTGACGCGGAGGTCAAACGTGAATGCGCTATTCTGTGGCAAGTCAGCAGCAGTGAGTCCACTCCAAACAGAACCAGAAACAGAACCTGACCCACGCCACACAGCAGCGACATTTCTATAACCCAAACAGCTTCAAACAAGGACAGGATTATAAAAAAAAATACATACATTCGGTTCTTCTCTTCTCTCACAGTTGGGTTAAATACAAAATAAGTCCATAAATCTTTTCTGAGCTGGCGGCCGGCCGGACACCGACCGAGCCCCTTCGTGTAAAACATGCTGCAGCATCTTCCATGGTCCAGTTTGAAAAGGAAGTCACATGTGAGCGGCTGAGCGCGCAACGCGTGGCCGTGCTGCAGCTGCATCAACACTGCGGTGGTGGGCGTGACCAAACAGCTGACTTTCCGACACAATATAATTATGAGCAGATGAAATATAAATTATTGACGACCACCGACTAACATTTTCGTTCAGTCTCGTCTAGTCAACGAAAACTCACACAAATTTCGTCACGTTTTAATCATTAAAGAGCAATGATTATTTAGTTACTGTCTCGTTATTGTCATGAAAAAAAGGGGCGTTGACGAAAAATTTACGTCAGAATTTCGTCAACGAAAACAACACTGACATGTATATGGGGCAGTATGTATGTATGTATGTATGTATGTTCCGACTTACGTCGAAATTCGGGTTATGGCGGAGCGTAGGAACGGAACTCCGTCGTAAGTCGAGGACTACCTGTATAAGTATAAGGTTCATGGGACTCTAGTCAACCTCCCAGGAAGTGGACGCAAGATGAAATGCAAACCCCAAAGTAATTGAACGATTGTGCGGATGGTAGAAATAGTCTAGAAAACCATAAAAATAAAAACATTCAAATTGAACTCCAAGGTCAAGCAAGGTTCGCCACTTTCTGATCATGTCAGTTTCACGTCATTGAGACCTAGAAGGCTCCACTTTTGTCAGAAACCCGCCCCACAATACAGAAGTTCCTCACAATGCAAGTTTCTGGGAATGCTGAAACAAAATTGGAGCATACCCTACACTTTTTTTTTTCTTGCTCCACCTTGGATCTTGTAGCTTTCTGCAAATATAAGCAGACCTTCGGGTCAGTGAATGCATCTTTATCATTTGTCTCCAAGTTCAAATACAACATTGGGGTGACCAGGCCTTTTCGGTTGCAACACCCACGTTGTGGAACAAACTACTGTACTTCAGGACTTGTGCTCAATCACCAATTTGGTCCTTTTTAAATCTAATATTTAAACACTTTTATTCAGGCAGGCTTTTAATACCCATTTTGGCTTTTTTAATTGTTATCATTTATAACGTTTATACCATGAAGCACTTTGTGCACCTTTTGGATTAAAGTGGGGCTTAATTTGAGCTGGAACCTGCCAGGACCGGGAACTCTCTTTACAGGGTGCGTTCCAGTAACGGTTTGCTTGGATCTGGGAACTCTCAGGCTTACTAATAATACAGTCATGAACAAATATGACTGCCTTGAACGAATAAAACTTGTACTGGCTATGTAAACAGAAAATAATTATATAAACACTAGTTTTAAACACAACAACCACTTATGAGCTTCTTAATATCACCTACCAGAAGCCCTTCAAGAAAGCATCTTTGCCCCTAAAAGAGTGGTGGGGGCGAGTTCTCAGCCAACCAGGCAGTCATACGTGAGCAGGAGCCCACAGGCAGCCACTATGAACAGATGGCGGCGGCGCCTGGAGGTTTCAGGTGGAGTCGATGAAAAGGACAGTGAATTCAGTGGAGAAAAGTCGTGCTCAGAACAGTCAGTTAAGGGGGCTGGGGTAGGATGATTGACAAAAGCGATTGTTTACAAATGTACCGTAGGTATTTGTAGATGTTTAACATGTTAAAATACACCAAAATGTAGGAAAATCACAACTACCATATTTTTCAGACTACAAGGTGCACTTAAAATCATTCTTCTCAAAAATTGACAGTGAGCCATCAGGTGCACCTTATGTATCCATTCTGGTTGTGCTTACTGACCTTGCACCAATTTTATGTGGGACATGGTGCTCAAAAATGTCTATTGTTTTGTATTGAGTGTATTGATTTTATTTTATGTTACAACTGAACAACGTTGAGTTCTTGTGAATGAGTTGAATAAAGTTTGACTTATCTGTTTAGTTTCGCTTAATGCGCCTAATAATCCGGTGCACCTTATAGCCCTAAAAATATTGTACTTTATTCAACAATCTGAAGACCCCCAGACCCCCAATCCCCTACCCATGCCTAGCTTTTTGCGTTCCGGCATTGATTTACAAATTAAGCCCGCCTTAAATTGCTATAAATAAAATGTTGAGTTTATTTTTGTGGAGGGGTACCAACAAATTTGTGTGCTCACATTTTTTTCCCCCCTCTTAATCAAGCTGGTAACAGCCAAATGGTTCAGGAGCCCCTTCACTCTAAAACAAGTATTTCTGGAATATAGGTCGCACCTGAATATAGGTCGCACATACGTCAAAATGTGGACCGTGTTATACTGCAAATGTCTCTTCCACAGGAGCGCACAGCAAGGCTTTTAAGAAGATTAACACTTAAAAACAATTATTTGTTTGATAAAAATTATAGCAAATATGTGTCTGAGCAGAACTTTTCTTTAATAAATGAATAATCTTAGCAGGATAAATACCTAAAAAAATATTTGTTAGCTGACATTATTGTAAGAGTGTGTCTCAGTTTAATTTTTGTTAATAAATGATTACAAATCAGCTTATTTTATAAAAAGCCAATCAGCTTATTTTATAAAAAGCCATAAATAGGTCGCACCTGAATATAGGTCGCAGGGCATGCAAAAATGATAAAAAGCCACGACCTATATACCGGAAAATACGGTACATGAAATTAAGCACACTCCAAAAAAGCCACAGAGTTCATTTTAGAATCATCACCAATAAGTTTTATTCATTTTCCTGTTTTGACCTTTGTGCTTCAGACCAATTTCTTTTGTCCCCCTCCATCTTGGTCCACAAATATACTGTACAGTTAGTTACTCAAAAGGGAGAATCCACCAAGAATAAACTCAAAAATAGTAAGAAAATAAAAATAGGGATTATTTTTTTTTTTGTCTATGTCTGGGACACAATGAGGTAACAGACAGTAATAAATTATTCAGTTGCTTAGACACACTTTGCAAGAATGCAAGAATCAAATCAATAATACAAAATGGTATCAAATGTACATGATGCAATATTTTATATCAACATTTTTTTTTGTTTCTTTTTTTTTACCATTCAGTCTGTTTGCTCAACAATCAAAGTTGAGTTCTGTGGAAAAACAGTCTTTTTTACAGCAGATGTGGTTAAATGTAGCTTCTGCCGCTGAGCTTCCACTTGCTGTAGGTACATTTATATTCCATTCAATAAAATATTTCATACACAAACATCCATATTTAAAAGTAACAGATTTTCTTCTAATATCAGTTTAATGATTATCCGTCTTACAATCATCGCCAAGGTAACGGGCATACGCAGGCACACGAGGCTACAACTCGGAGCAGCCGTTTGTTCGCTTCTGATTTTACATCCAGCTCAGATTTGCCTTTCTGCTGATATATTGAAAAACAAAAAACATGCTAATAGGAAAAGTCAGAGATTGTATTAAAAGTGCAAAAATGTGTTCCAAGAGTTGGTGCGCTTCCAGACAGGATAAAGTCGCCCACCAAAACTTTCAGATAACAGTACGCGCCATTTTAACATTAATGTGTGTGCTGAACGTGATGCAACGAGTTAAGAGCATGGCTTCAAGCCTGAGGGCGTCACACTGCCCACTTAACATGAGCTGCAGGGTTTATTCTATAAACCTGAAGTCAGTGGAAGGAAACGCCCCTGGACTGAGAAAAGTGACATCACATCATTTTGGTTCGTGGTCAGCGGATATCAAGCTTCTCCGTCCTGCTTCAGCTCATTTAATAAAGTTCTAATGAGGTTCTATATAGCACATCAATATGTTTTAGAGCACGACTATGTATCATTTTTACTGTTTAAGATGCAAACGAATGGAAAAATGAACAAAAGTTCAGTTTGGTCAGAATTAAAGGACAGTTTTGACCAACTCAACACACCACTGACACTAAAGAGGCAACAAAACCCACAATAATCACTTTCAAATACTTCATAAGGAAAACAATGTGGCTCTTGATTTTTTTTAAATATATTTTTTGTAAACTTGGCCCTTAACTCTACATCAGTGTTTTCTTCATTACTGGAAATATAGAACATGAACTCCACAGCTGACATGACACATTTCACATCACATTTCTTGTACCCGTTTTGACTCCTTTCCAACAAACCTTCTTAAACCAGAAGAGCCTGAGGTGCTCTCATCACTCACCGTCTGCCCTTTGACATCACACCAATGAACTCCACCCAACCCCACCCAAATGTAACCATTTGACCTATCTGATGCTCATGTTAACTGGAGAGCTCAAAGAAACCACTCCAGGGATAACTGGGGCTCTTCTTCCAAAACCAGTAGGAGAGCGGATAGAAACGGGATGATAAAATATGAGGAGCGACCTCCCAACAGCGCTATCTCCCTTTTCCTTTCTCGAACCTTCTCACCTCATTTCCCCCTCAACGCATTGCACTCACGCCACATTTAATATTAAATATTGATGTTAGGCTTTGTAAAACAGTCAAGCTTTAGAAAATGGAGGGCAGGGAAAAGCTTTCAGAGGAGAGGACAGCGCTTATTATTAGAGGTTGATGAGCGGGGGTGACGCTTCAAACCATCTTCTGCTGCTTCGGATGCATGAAGATGTTCAGTGACAACCCCCCATGTCCTTTTTGTGCTCCAGTAGGTAAACATCACGGGGACGTTCTGACATCCAAAGGGTATGTTCCTGTGCATTTTGGTTTGTGTCTTTGTGTAAGAAACGAAGAACACGTGAGGTCACAATATGGCACAGTGGAACCTGCGGGAGCCCGTGGAACGCTCCGCCCTCCATTTCATCTTCTTTTTCTTTTTCAGGTGTCGCTCTGGAATTTGTTGTCTGCAGGTGGAGAAAAGGGGGAAGAGCGGTTAGCAGAGCTGCTTAGACCAAACCAGATCTTTCATCCAACACCAAATTAAAAGGATTGTTTTAAAATCATATTAGTCAGAAGGAAGTTTTTTTCTCTCTCTCTCTTTTTCTTTTTAGTTTTAGAAAAACAGCCAACTCATGTTTGTCTGGTTACAATGAAGTGAGGACCACTACTTCACTCATAATTAAAACTAAATATAGAAATTTGCAAGTATAGGTTGAAAAAAAAATATTTTCCTTGAGGCAAAACTATTAACAGAATATTTTATTACTTCTGATTATGTGCTCCCCCCCTCCCCACCCCTTTTGACATTAATCAAATCAAATTTTTGTTAAAAAAAAATAAAAATCCTCCAGATTATAAAAAAAAGGGGGAATAAGCTAGGAGCTACAACACAATTAAAAAAATGAACAAATGAATGTGTAATCTGTTATTTGCTCTATTTGGTGGATTTGTTGTGATAAATGTCTAAATTTTTCATATTTCTCCTAAAAATCTTACTCAAGCATTCATGAGTCACATTCTAGTCATTTTCTATAACACTCAGTAGAGTAAATTAGGCCTGTCACAATAAATGTTTCTAGGTGATTAATTGTCTCAGAAATTATTGAGATAAACGATAATATTGTTTGAAAATTGGACAATAATTAGTAATTATTGTCAAATTTAAGAAGAAATGTTGGTTAATTAATTTTTTTGTAGTAGCTTTTTTTACCACTGGATGGCAGTATAAGACTGTTTGAACCAAAGGATGGATAGTGAGGTAGCGAGCAGCGTGTTTAAGAACAATGGGAAGGAGGCCCCTTGACGTGGCATGGGCTGTCTTTTTCCTTTTTTTGGTTCTCAAAATGGCAGACACTTTGACCTCTTCTGCATAGCATTTTCACACCAAGCTTTTAATAGGGCGGCCGTGGCGTAGTGGTAATGGCAGTCGTCCCCCGATCGGAAGGTTGGCGGTTCGAATCCCGGTTCCCCACACCATGTGTCGTTGTGTCCTTGGGCAAGACACTTAACCCCGAGTTGCTCCCGGTAGGACTGGAAAGCACCTTGCATGGTAGTCTGCCGCTACCGGTGTATGAATGTGTGTAGCATTCAATGTGTGTAGCGCTTTGAGATTTTCACTAATGAAAAGCGCGTTATAAATTGAATTCATTATTATTATTATTAGTATTAATAAAAATAAAAAAATAAAAATCAGTAAACAAGTTCTCAGCTTCTTTTTGCAGAGAAAAGGTCAGCCTGTTAGCTTAGCTTTTCAGCTTAGCTCCTTTTAACGTCCAAAAATGTGATTTTGGACGATTAAAACAGATTTTAAAGAGAAAAGTGAAAGGGCGGTGTCAGTGAAGAGCTTTTTGAGCTTTTTGTCATCCAGTGTCTTCAGTAGAAAGAGCAAGATACAAAGAAACAATAGATCTGATAAATGAAAATGAGATTGATAATTTTCATTTATCATGCAATTAATTGATTTATTGTTTATCGCAACAGGCCTAGAGCAAATAAAAGTTTGTGTCCCAACCACTAATGACTAGAACAACAGTCTGACCACAAGAGGGCAAAGTTTTCAAACAAGTGCTCTCCCATGAGTCTGGTTTCCTCCTCTCAAATACACTTGAACAAGAGCCCCACTTTTCTGGATCAGGATTGACGCGAGTTATTATTCAACATTATAACCTCCTTCAATCAGTCCTACAAAAAACATCCAAACAGATCGTATGACCACAAAGAAATGTGCATAAATCATCATATTCCTGTGAAACATTTTCTCAGAACCACTAACATCTGGAGAAATTAAATGCACTGAAAAGGTTAAAGAGAAATCTGTTTAATTTAGACATCAGTGTCCTAAAAATAACAGATTTTAGGTCGTATTGTCCTAATTTGTGTCATGAACTTTGATTAAAAATAAACATGTTAAAGGCTTGAGGTTACCGTATAACTCGGACCAACTCGTGAAAGGCTTTGTCCACATTCATGGGGGGATCCTTGGCACTGGTTTCAATATACGTTATCTGAGGACACATGATACACATCCCAAACATCAATATGACAATTTAAAGAATTAAAATAATCATAAGCACAAAGTTCCACTTTTCCTGCCTGGAGTTGGAATGTATTGAATGCATCATTCAAAAACAGGACAGATCAATAAATTGTTTCTGATGCTATAAAGTGTACAAAAGGAATATGAACACTTTAATTGTTTTAAAGATACATATGTTGGAAGTATGCATCGAGGATAATAAAACTTCTTAATCACTGACATGCTCATCTTTAAGGAGACAGCTGCTCTTTTATCGCCTCACTGGCTCCATTTTTTATTTAAGATTTGAATATTTTATTATAGACTTATTAAGCCAAGGTCATTGTAGATGAGCTAGATCACTTCGGTTTAATGACCGTTTGCTCTCAGGCATTTTGGGACAGATGACAATACAAGCAGCTCAACATGCCAACAATACACTGATCCCAAAATTAGGGATGCATGATATTATAGACATGGTATCGGTATCGACCGATATAAACGTTAAATTTCAATATCGGACATCGGCTATTCCATTAAAATAACTCGCAGACACAAAAGGCGCCATTTTTGCCTGCATACCTGAATTCAAAATGTCGGTGATATGGAACTTTTATTTTTCGTTGGCGAGGATGTCGGATTCTGGAGATTTATACGTTGAGCCTCGTCACATCATCCGCAGCCGGATATATTTTTTCGACGTAACATTACCCGAGTCACAAGCAGTCATTTCCGACGTGATTGAGAAGCTAATAGCCGATAGCACGAATGGTTGGGTGAGTTTTACCACAGACATTTGGACGTCGTGTTAGGCAAGTTAGCATTATTAAGTCTTATGGTGCAATGGATAGACAAAAACTTTGAACTTAAAAAGGCTGTCCTTCATGCACAGGAGTGCAGAGGATCCCACACTGCAGCTAGGAACCTGGAACAAGCCTCCACAAGTGAGACAGTATTGCAGGTGACTAATGATAATAAAGAACATTTAACACGTTCATTTATAAAATGTCACATTTTTGTCATCTGTGTATGTTTCCCATACAAGACAAAATTCGTCTCTGCATGACAGAATACAAGTCAGGATTTAGTTTTTATTTTTAGGAAGTGTGTG
>JBBPBX010040915.1:15050-29130 GCA_038048925.1 Garcialebias charrua
GGGGGGGGTGCTTGACCTGGATGTCTGAGAAGCAAGGAACACAGTGATACACATACCTCCTAAGCATGATGACAGCCACAAATAACATCTAGTTCTATCAGTGGCCTTTTTTAATACATTTCTATTTAGGTGAAACCAATTGTCTCTTTAAATTAAAAGGCTTAAACGCTTGTCTCATTTTTAAACCTCCCGTTTGTGTTTCTATTTGGCTTTTCATTTCATATGAGAGCATAATTGATTATTGTTCTACTATTTTTGTGTCATAGTTTCTACTTCTGTCGTGTTTTATGCACAACAGCGATTTTAAAGGCGGGGTGACATGTTTGAACTTTTCATAAAATGGCTCAACTTATATATCTTTTATCATTCAACTATGTTCGGTTTTGCAAACAAAATGATAAATTAATGAAAATTCCTTTCAAAGTGAGATTAAAATTAAAAACCGCATTTCTCACAAAACCGCATTTCTCTCTGAAAAATCCGACTACACGCGAATGCAACATTTGTGATGTAGGGAGCAGGACCGTCAGTTTGCGTCTGCCATTAACGCATATTCATTCTCATCCAAATCGCCTTTTTTTTTGTATAACTTGAAAAATGCTGGTTATGTTGCATTTGGGTGTTCTAATATCATCAGTGAACAAGTGAGCCTTTTCACTTTCCCAAAAGATGTAAGACCTTCGTCAAAAATGGAATAAATAAAGCTGCCCCCCTCGGACTGAGCTCCCTGTTTCCTGAACAGGTAAGAGTCAAATACATACGGGTGCAGACCTAAATTAGAACCTGCTGTTTCTGCTCATCTAACTTCCTGCTTCCAAAACTAAAGACAAATAGCTCAAATCTTAACTTAGATTGATAATTTTATCGTTTTATTTCTTTTTCGCCATGAATATTTATATGGGGCGTTCTAAAGACTTCTCCTCGCAACGTCACAAATGTTGCATTCGCGTGTAGTCGGATTTTTCAGAGAGAAACGCGGTTTTTAATTTTAATCTCACTTTGAAAGGAATTTTCATTAATTTATAATTTTATTTGCAAAAACGAACATAGTTGAATGATAAAAGATATATATGTTGAGCCATTTTATGAAAAGTTCAAACATGATGTCACCCCGCCTTTAAATTGTGCTTTATATTGACAAGAAAATTACATTCATAAAAGGTTGTGAAATGTTCAAGCACATATCAAACTCTGAACTTGCATTAAGAAGTTGCATTTAGGGTCAGATTACAACTGACTTAATTTATATGTATAGGCAAGTACAGTAATACACAGTAATCAAAAGTAAAATAGAAGAGTTTTACAGATCTTTGGAGAATGTTAATACAAAAAAAACCCTGATGCATGCTCAATCAGAGGTTAATACAAAAACACTTTGCACATTTAAATACTGATCGAGTTAAAGAATATCTGATGGACAAAAGCTGGTGTCCTTCATGGGTTAATAATTAAACAGACTAATTAGGGGTTTAGATACGAGTAGTCGCAGGTGGTCTGTGCTTGTCATTACTCTTTTCAGACTAATCCTCCATGTGAACACCTGCACTATCAGCTGAAGTATTAGAAGCTTTCAATCCCCATTAACTGCACTAAAAATCAAAAACTCACCACCGCCAGTTAAACCTCATAATGCAACTACAAAATAAAATGTAAAAAAAAAAAATCATGATTTATTGCTACATACATTGATATTTATTATATTCAGATGAACTTGTCATTTTCTGTAACCTTGTTTGTCCAAGTTAAATACATTTGTTTCAAATATCAACATTAACTTTTACCGTGTGTGTGTGTGGGGTGGGTGTAGTTAAAGGAAAACTTTAATTTGCATGGTCAATAATGTGTCTGGGAACAGTAATGCAGGAAAAACGTATTACTTACATTATGTTTAGCAGCCATCTCTTGGCCCTGGTCTGTTGTCACCTTTCTCAGATGAACCAAGTCCACTTTGTTTGCAACCAGAACCATGGGGAAGGCCTCCCTGAGAGCAGAAAATATGATGTATTTTTAATAAATAAATACAGGTTCTTGCACACTGCAGGTAATGGTTTGCACTATAAAGAAATACAATTTTAAAAAAGCAACAAAAAAAACTGTTCATTTAGTTAAAATGGTTTATAAAGCCTGATGCTTCCAAATATTTAACATGGGGCATCAAATAACATCAAATGTCTCAGTTGTTACAGACACTTGCATAACAGGACCAAGTCATAAAGAGCATTCTCGGTTTCTGAATTTATACGGGAGGCGTCACATTTCTGCAACACTTTAATCTTGTGAAAACACAGTTTACAGTGTGAGCAACACCAAATATGAACAGACAGCAGTGGGCTTAGTTTGAGCTGCTATTTTTATTACATCTCAGCATCCTCTCAGTGAATGTCACAACAGGCTCTTTTAACTAAAAACTACAACTGGTTTTAGACCGATATTGGAAATTGTGCAGTTTTCAGCGACGTAAAAAAGGGAAGAGATCTAAACTACATTTCCCCCCAAACTAAAACATATCTGCTGACTCAGCAAAGTGACCAGAGCTAACGATGCAGGATTTGATCTGAACACGTCAAAGTTGACAGAATCCCAAATGACTGTTTCTCATGCAGTACTATATATCCAAAATGAAAAACAGAAAAAATAAAATCAACTAAGGAAATTAAATTACAAGAACCTAGTTTTAAAAAAATATGAGCTGCAAACAAATGTTCAGTTTTACCAAAATGCCTGCTGCGTGTAAGGGCCAGTTCCTCTTTTGTTAACTTACATGTGCTATATTTAGACACTGGTGTACACACAGTTTTGCTGCAATGGTTGATGGTTTCAGACATCTTTAATGCATTTCATTTAAGCCGTGCACTGGTTAAGATTAGCTGGACCATCCAACTGCTCAGCACCAATTCTTTCTGCTGTGAACCAAACAGGCTTTGACAGAGCAGGTTTCTAAAGCCTCTGCACAGAAAGTTGCAGCACTGCCCAGCTCAAGTGCAAAAATGAACAACACCGAAGAGGTCAAGACTGTTTCAAAACCTGACTTTGAAAAATGTTTCATGCATTCATGATTGGGTTAGACTTCAAAATGGCCTTTTTACAGGCCTCCTAAATTGCACCTTAAACTGACTGATTGAAAATGCAGGTGTCCTCTCAGGAACCAGGAAATGTTGAACATTACACCGGTTTTTTAAGACATTTGCACAGGCTTCCTTTAGAAATAATTAATTGTACAGTCTTATTACATGAAAGCTTTAAACGACTCAGTACTCAACATTTAAGAGATACTAACAAGTTACAGTCAAACCACTTATGGTATGTCTGCAAACTTGATCCTTTTGCTGCTCCCTTTTGCAGAGGTCACCACAGCAAGCAAATTACCATGGAAGATTTGGTAATTATTTTGTGGTGGCCCTAAGGTGTAAATGAGCAACATTTGAAAAAACGGAATTACATTTGAAAAAACTGAATTGCATTAAGCCAAAGCAGAAGTGGCAGGAATCACATTAGAAAAAAACGGAATTACATTAAACCGAAGCGGAAGTTGGCGAAGCGTAAGTAGTCCGAATCACAATAGAAAAAAAGTACATTTGAAAAAAACGGAATTACATTAAGCGAAAGCGGAAGTGGCAAAAGCGGAAATGGCTGGAATCACATTAGAAAATTGGAATCACATTAGAAAAATGGAATTACATTAAGCCAAAGCGGAAGTGGCCAGATTCACATTAGAAAAACAGAATTGCATTTGAAAAAATGGAATTACAGTATTTTTGAAAAACAAATAAAAAAATAAAAAAATCACATTTGAAAAATAAAGTTAATGAATAATAATAATAATTATTATTATAATAATTATAATTATAATAATAATTATAATAAAAGTTAAGTAAAATAAAAATAAAAAACTTCCTGTTTGGCTTAATGCAATTCCATTATTTTCTAATGTGATTACACTTTTTTTTTTTTTTCCTTCTAATGCAATTCTGTATTTTCTAATGCGATTCCGGCCATTTCTGCTTTGGCTTAATGTAATACAGTTTTTTTCAAACGTAATTCCGTTTTTTCAAATGTACAGTAATTCAATTTTTTTCAAATGTTTTTGTGATTTATTTTTTTTGTTTGTTTTTGTGATTTTTTTTTGTTTGTTTTTGTTGTGTTTTTTCAAATGTAATTCTGTTTTTCAAATGTTGTTCATTTACACATTAGGGCCACCGTAGATTGGCCTTCCTCACACAATATGGATTCAAACCTGCAGCCTCAAGACTACAAGACTGCAACACTGCCCATCAAGCTACCACAGCTCATGTCTGCAAACTGCAGCAACCTAATCATTCTTTGGCCAAATCAAGAGAAGCTGCTTGCCGTTTTTGTGCTATAATAAAATAGAACACATGGCCTTAAGATATGAGAATTCACAAAGATTAAGTTTTATTGTTTTGCATTTAGCATTAGTATTTTTCTGCAGACAGCATTTATGTATGCTTTTCTATAAAATATAGTGTGTGGTTTTATGTACTTTGAAACCTTTTTCTCATTTGTAAGAAAGCACATTTGGTTGCAAATGAAATGTGCTACAGAAATAAAGTGTGATCTGATGCTTGACTGCATCCTGGATTCCTGGATGACTTAATCTTCACCAGCATGATGCTTGACTGCCTACAGGCCAGTTTCCTCTAACCACACAGACTGTACAAGGTTTTATTAGAAAATTGGGCAAACCCACTTTTACTGAAGAGAAAATAACCATTAGTCACTGCTGACATTTCAAAACTGTATGCGTTTTTCCAGAATTGTTTTGACACTGAATCAGCTGACTGATACAGTGGTCTTTTACAGTGCTTTAAGTGGGCCGTAACTCACCGGTACCCAGTTCCGCCACTTCTAAAATTTAACCCTGAGAGTACCGGGACTTTTTTTAAGCGTAAGGTGCGTTCCGGAACTTATTTTCGTCTTCTCCACTTGAAAGACCCGTGGCAGATTAGAATGCATCATTTCCCCCGACTGGATTTCAAGAAAGAGTAATGCATCTTCACAACAATAAAACATCTTTGGTGGAGCGCGTCATTTTGGCCAATCACAACCTCAGGATAGACAGGGGGAGGAGACGACAGCGAACTCTGTAAAAAAAACAAAAACAAACTCTGCAGCGCGACAGAGCGCGAGGGAAGCGGAAGTAACTCCTCCAACGTGTGGGTAAAGTTAATATTTTTATACATGCAGTGTAACCATTGTTTAGTAAAATGGCATGTTGTGTTACAAATAAAACTAAATAAAAATTAACAAAATAACAGTCAATTGCACCCCTAAAGCCACTGTGATAAAGTATCACATTAATTTAATTATCTTAGCCACAGGAGTGAGTTTAAAAACAGGATGATGTCTATATGAACTAGTTAAATGAGGTGTCTCTAAAATATCCTGATTCATGATCAATAATAATTTCAACAATTTTTTAATCTGTCCACAGGACCTGACTTTATTTTGTTAGATGTCTCTAAAATAGTTGGTGAATCATGTTTACATGTAGGTAAACATAGATGTTTAACAACTTGTTAAAATACACAAGAATGCAGGAAATGGCATCTACTTTATTCAAAATTTCTGGCAAAACATCTTCACCAGCATATGCTTCTGTATTGAATGCCTTTTTTGACTTCACCAGCATATTTAAGAAATGAGTTTTTACTGTAAGTAAGTTTTATTTATATAGCACATTTCACAGACATGAGAGTCACATAGTGCTTTACAAAAGGAAAAATAAAATCATAAAATCACAGAAGTACTATACAGAAAGGTAAAACATAACAAACTCTAAAATCAATGTACAAAATTAACCAAAAGCCTGTCTGAAGAGATAAGTCTTAAGTTTTTAAATGCATCTGTTGACTCGGAGCAGCGCATTGTTAGCAAAATGTTCTGCTGTATTTGACTTGCTGCTGTTGTTGGTTGTTAATTTTTTGGTTGACACAATCTTTCCTATTTATGTCCTCATTAAATTAGGTTAGTAAATGACTTTTACTTGAAGCATGTTAAAAAATTACAAAATCTTTCGGAGGGGTTGGCGCAACGTTTGTCACCTTTTTCATCCCTTCTGAGTTTGCAGGCATGCATATTATTATGACATTAGGGAGGGTACCGGCACTTATTTTTTTCCACTTAAAGCACTGGTCTTTTATCTATAAATCTCCAGGCTTTCTAATGTTTTTTTTTAACCATCTTTCAGTTTTCAATTAACATTTTTGGGAATTACTGTATTCAAGCTAAAATAGTAATTATATACATCAAACTATGTTACCAAATGTTATGTAATTATGTTTGGGAACAAGATGTGTTTTTGTGACTACCTAGTCTAAAGACCTCAAACACCCATCTGTCTCCCTTAGAAAGATGAGGACCCAAATGATAATCACTGCTTTAGTGGGTTTTACTCATACAACATCTTTCCCAACTCTTTGCATCTTACCTGTCTTTGACCCGTAGTATGAGCTGATGGAACCGGTCAACATGTTCGAAGCTGGCCTTGTCTGTGACGGAGAAGACGATGAGGAAGCCATCTCCCGTCCTCATGTACTGCTCCCTCATTGCGCTGAACTCCTCCTGACCGGCTGTGTCGAGCACTGGGTGGATGTGGAAACAAAAATACATCACTGCACACTCCCTTATTACCCAATCCTTATGGTCAAAGGTCTGCTGCATTATTCACGTGTTTACTCGTGCTTTTGCACAGTTATGACCACATACATGATATAAAAGAGTTGAAGTGGTTAGCATATTTCAAAATGTGGTCATAGTTACGCATCATGCATCTTTCTATCATCAAGACTCACCATCCAGTATTGCCCATTGTCCATCTATTTCAGTGTGTTTCAGATACGAGTCCTCAATCGTGGGGTCATAGTCCGGCACAAAGATTTTCTGGAAAAACTGGATGGTTAGCGCACTTTTCCCAACGCCACCATCCCCCACCACGACCAGCTTGTATGTTGGCAGGTTGTCACTTGGCACGGCACTGGTCGCCATGGCTACCTCGACAGTGGTAGTGAAAGTGGAAAGTAGGCTCGTAAGGTGGCTGGTGAGAGACACCTGAGTGAAAGGGACAAAGGAGTGGGGATGAGCGAGAACCAAGAAGGGGGATTGACAAAGAAGAAAGCGAGAAGAAAAGAGATATTAAAGTTTTTTGTTGTTGTTGCAGCTGCTTTCTCATCACCATGGAGATGACTGATCATAACGGAGTTACAGATAAAAGCAGAAAGATGGAAAAAATACACAGATGGGCCAAGTAGAACGAGACTATGAGACGTTTTTAAAAGCGACAATAATTTAAAATTTAAACCAGAACAAGAATGGCAACTGAAACAACAAGTGGATCGGATTCAGAAAGATAAATCCAAATAAACTGGACTTCTACTGAAAGCATCAACTTAAATCCAGCATATTTAGTGACATTGATACATTTCCAGTAAATATGCTTGAAATACTGTATAAAACAGTAAACTCAATGCAATCTGCTGACTTCCTTCCTTTGATAAATGATGTCACTAATTGAATGTTTATGTATGTGAATGTTTCTGTTCAGTACCCTAAGACAACCTCTGTTGTGAATTGGTGTTATATAAATAAACTGAATTGAAGTGAATGTGTTGCACTTTAGTTTTTCTTCATATTCCATGAGTTTTGTTGGATCCTCTTTATTTTGGCTTTACTTTTCCAGCAAAGCAGATGTAGGTCAGTCAAAGCTTGAATAATCATCTAGATGGGCAAGTTACGCAACCTAGCAGTTTCATTGTTGACTATTTCGTTTTCTGTTTCACCAAGTTCCTGTTCTTTTATCTGACAAAAACTTTTTTCATCAACTTTGACCCAAGACAGTTGAATTCAACTTGTGCTATACTAAGATGCTCTTTTAAATGGGGGCATGTTGTAAAAAGCGAAAAAGATAAAAAAACACTTTTTGCAACAAAGAACGTCTGAAGGCAAACATTTGGTTACCGTAAAAACCGGTCTATAATACGCGTTTTTTTTTTGCTCATTTGAATGTCCTGCGTATTAAACACCGAAGCGTATCATCTATGGATTTTTTCCCATATTTTTAGACCCATTTTTCGCTCTGATTCGCCGTTTTACATTTTGGGCAAAAATGGTGCAGTACCAGTTTTGGCCGCTATGGGCAGCAGCAGAGGACTCAGAGAGCGAAGAGGAAGAGGGCCACTTCCAGACGTTTCTAGCTCATGTGTCCGAAAAAAGCCTCCTCTGGTCGGACTGACTCTGTCGCTGCCCGCCCCTTGCTATGGATGTAGCTGTTTTTGTTAGCAAGATACCGTAACTCATAAACCACACCGCAGATTTTTAAATCCAGCTGATTTCACATTTGGTTGAGCTCAGGGGACTGTGAGCTCAGGGGACTGTCTGCTATAAAGTCAGGTAAGAAATATACATTTTTAAGCATTTATTTAGCTAAATTTAAAGAAACAAAGCGTCCGGTCCGAACCGCCTGCCTAAAATTCGGCGAACTTTTTCTTTTAAATCCAGCTGATTTGAACATTTTGTTAAGCACAGGAGCACGTCTTCTATAAAGTCAGCTAAGAAATATTTTTTTAAGCGTTTATTTAGCTAAATTTAAAGAAACAAAGCGTCCGGTCCGAACCGCCTGCCTAAAATTCGGCGAACTTTTTCTTTTAAATCCAGCTGATTTGAACATTTTGTTAAGCACAGGAGCACGTCTTCTATAAAGTCAGCTAAGAAATATTTTTTTAAAGCGTTTATTTAGCTAAATTTAAAGAAACGAAAGCGTCCGGTCCAAACCGCCTGCCTAAAATTCGGCGAACTTTTTCTTTTAAATCCAGCTGACTTGAACATTTTGTTAAGCTTAGGAGCACGTCTGCTATAAAGTCAGCTAAGAAATAATAATAATAATAATAATAATGAATTCAATTTATAATGCACTTTTCATTAATACAAATCTCAAAGTGCTACAAAGTGTAACAAAGCAAAGATCAAAATAAAACAAGTGATAAAATCAAATAAAATCAATAATAATATCGACTAAGATCAAAGATAAAATCATGTGGATGCAGATTAGGCTTGCTTAAAAAATAAATAAAATAAAACAAGTGATAAAATCAAGTAAAATCAATAATGATATCAGCTAAGATCAAAGATAAAATCATGTGGAGGCAGAATAGGCTTGCTTAAAAAGAAAAGTCTTTATGCTGCTTTTAAAGTCAACCAGTGACTGTGGAGCTCTCAGGTCGTCAGGGAGGGAGTTCCACAGGCGGGGGGCAGCCACACAGAATGCTCGGTCTCCCATGGTCCTCAATTTGGTCCGAGGAATATGAAGGAAATTACTGTTCTGTGATCGTAGAGACCGGGTGGATGAATATGGTGCAAGAATGTCCTTTAGATAGTCAGGTGAAGTTCCGTGCAAGCATTGATGGGTAATGAGAGCAGTTTTGTACTGAATTCTGTAGGTGACAGGAAGCCAATGGAGGTTATGGAGAATGGGTGTAATATGTTCAAATTTACGAACTCTCAACAGAATCCTTGCTGCACTGTTTTGAATGTATTGAAGTTTCTGAAGGTTTTTGCCAGGGATACCAATAAACAGGGAGTTGCAGTAGTCGAGCCTGGAGGAGACAAAGGCATGGACGAGTTTCTCAGCATCAGGAAAAGTCAGAGATGGGCGAAGTCTGGAGATGTTTCGAAGATGGAAGAAGCAGGTTTTAAACAGATGCTTAATGTGATTTTCAAATGTAAGATGAGAGTCCATTTTTATTCCAAGATTTGTAACAGAGGTGGAGAGGGGGATGTCTTGACCAGAGAAGGAGATTGTTGTTAAAGTTGATGTTTGTATCTGGTGAGGGGTGCCAATCAATATGGCCTCAGTCTTCGAGCAGTTTAATTGAAGAAAGTTCTGATTCATCCATGCCTTTATTTCCTCCAGGCAGGCAGAGAGAACAGTGAGTGAAGACGGAGATAGGGATGATGATGATGTTCCAGTCCTGATGTAAAGCTGTGTGTCGTCGGCATAGCAGTGAAAAGAAATGTTGAACTGATTAATAATTTGACCTAAAGGCAGCATGTAGAGGGAAAACAGCAGGGGCCCCAGAACTG
The DNA here is from genome assembly GCA_038048925.1 of Garcialebias charrua. Taxonomy (NCBI): domain Eukaryota; kingdom Metazoa; phylum Chordata; class Actinopteri; order Cyprinodontiformes; family Rivulidae; genus Garcialebias; species Garcialebias charrua. The sequence continues at coordinate 25,146 of JBBPBX010040915.1, forward strand.
ACCCCTGAGGGACACCACAGGAGACACCGACTGTCTGGGAAGTGGCATTGCCAAGGCTAACACATTCCAGCCTATTGGAGAGGAAAGAATTGAACCAGTCCAGGACAGTGTCACAGAGACCGACCTCCACATGAAGACGGTGGAGGAGGATACTATGGTCCACAGTGTCGAAGGCTGCAGTGAGGTCAAGGAGGACAAGGATGGAGGGAGAACCAGTGTCAGCAGCCATGAGGACATCATTTGTTACTCTCAGCAGTGCAGTCTCAGTACTGTGAGCTGCTCTGAATCCAGACTGGAACTTCTCATACAGAGAGTGTTGTTGTAGGTGGTCCTGCAGCTGAGCAGCAACTGCTTTCTCCAGCACTTTGGACAGAAATGGGAGGTGGGAAATTGGGCGGTAATTAGAAAAAATGTCGGGATCCAAATTAGATTTTTTCAGAAGAGGCCTAATGATGGCAGTTTTTAGAGGCAATGGAACATGACCAGATTGTAGAGACTTGTTTATTATTTGTGTGATTAATGGGCTAATTGCAGAGTGATTGGATTTTATGAGAGACGAGGGGAAGGGATCCAGGGCGCAGGATGAAGGCTTCATTTTCTTGAGGATGGTCTCTACCTCACTCTGAACGACTTCATCAAAGCTGCTCAGGGTCCCAGAAAGCAGACGGGTAGATGGTACACTAAGATCAGGGAGGTTGTGGAGCTGAGATCTGATAGTGTCAACTTTGTTTTTAAATGATGAGAGGAACAGGTTGCATTTTTGAACAGAGTCCTCATGAGTTTGTTTAATGGGATTAAGCAGATGAGTTATTGTGGAGAAGAGCTGTTTAGAGTTTCCAGGGCAGGTGTTGATGATGTTGGAATAATATTTGGAGCGTGCTTCTTTAAGCGAATAGGCGTACGCTTTCTGATGTTCTTTGTACGCTTGCTTATGCACAGAGAGACCAGATGATTTTACACGTCTCTCAATAGCACGGCCAGTTGCCTTCATCCTGCGCAGCTCATCAGTGTACCAAGGGGCTGAACGGGAGAAAGACACCAGTCTTGACTTCAAGGGAGCATGTAGGTCCAGAAGCTCCTGGAGAGATTGGTTGTAATAATCCACAGAGTCATCTGCAGATGAGTGATTGACAGTGGTCAGGGCGTGAAGATCAGCAGACAAAACATCAGGGGAAATGTTTTTATAGTCACGGAACTGGATAGGTCGTTTTGGGTTAGAAGCAGGCGAAGTTGAAGGCACTTCCAGGGAGATGACCCTGTGGTCTGAGACACCCAGGTCATATACAGACAAGTTATTGAGTACAGTGTCTGTAATCACCAAATCCAGAGTATGCCCCCTGTTGTGCGTAGGGGCGTCCACATGTTGGGTGAGGTTGAGAGATTCCAAAAGAGACTTAAAATCTGTAGCCAGAGGGGAAGAGGAATTGTCCATGTGGATATTTAGATCGCCAAGAAAAATAGTTTTTACAGGGGAGGTGCAGAAAAAAGTGAGGAGGTCATGCATTTCTGAGTTAAATGAAACATGCGGTTTGGGAGGTCTATAAATCAATATAACGTTCATCAGGAGTGGGGCTTTGAAGTTGAAGGCCAAACATTCAAAAGAAGAAAAATTATGAGAAGACAGATGTGACAATTTTAAATTACTGCGGTAAATTACAGCCAGACCACCACCGCGGCCAGTGCTGCGGGCTCTCTGCAGATAACTATATCCAGAGGGACAAGCTTCATTCAGAGAACTGAACACGTCTGGTTGATGCCAGGTTTCTGTGAGGCACATGAAGTCCAAGTTTTTCTCCAGAATGTGATCATGAATTAGACATGATTTGTTGGATAGTGATTGTACATTGAAAAGTTCTATTTTAATGCTAGTTGGTGTAGGAGCTTTTTGAACCGGTTTAACCCTAGGATGCATGAACGACCAATACCTACATTCTTCCATGAGTGGGTCAAAAATGACCCCAATTAGAATCAATGTGTTTTTGCAATGATGTCTTAATAATTTTGGTTAAAGGCAGTTATATTTATTATATTTGGGTCAACAAAAGACTGATTTGACATTTAATATGGTTATTCATAACTTTTTATAACATTTTTTCACACAAAATAACATCAAATATCTTTTAAAATTATTGTTAGAATGTCCATCTGTCTGAAGGACAAAAAAGAGAATCAACAAATGACCAGAACACTGTACACTCACATGTGCCCACACAAACATATTTTCTCTATTCACTGTGCACAGTTGTCACAAACTTTTTGCTTTTGGCTGTGACCATTGCACACTGGGGTACTGCATTTCCTGCACCAATTGGTGGCTTTGCGGTCTTTGTTTCTTGGACACATCTGGCACCTCTCTCTCTTCTGTTGGCCCTCTGTGCCTCTCTCCTGTCACTTGTGTAGTGGACCTACCCATGGTCAAACTAAGGTTTTTGAACTGTCCAGTGATGACCTTTACTGACCTCTCAGTAAAGCAAGACATTTACCACAAAATCATTCCATTAGTTGTAATCTGAGAATATAGTCATCAAAAGAGACTATTTCTATCTTTGATTTTATTCTAATGTAATCAAAAGGATAACTTTTGTCATTTTCATGATATATGTTATATGCTGTTATTCTTTAAATGTGAAACATCAATGTGTCATTTCTGCAAGTGAAAAGGTGTCAAAGTTCAGCTAAAATGTCAAACTGACTTACACTGAAATTGTTTTTGTCGAGTTTAAGCTAAAACTCTCATCTAGCGTCTGAAAGTCTCTCACTCAGATACTTTTCCTAAACAATTTCCTTCTCTGCGCTGAATTTCACCTTGAATAGTGATAACAAGTGGACCAATGAAAAAGAGACAAGTTTCTCTCCTCTCTAATTCTCTTTTAAGTTCTAACTTTTGCGGAAACGCTTCAGAGTTTGGGGGAACTTCAAAGAGATGTGAACCTTTCCCAAAGAGCTGGGGTACGTTTGGTCAAGAGCTAACGACCTTCGTCTTCAGCTAAGGACTGATAACAGGCTGTTATGAGTCCACTTCGAATGAGCGTAAGCTCAAACTTTGTTATTCCTTCCTGGAATAAATTATCTTGAGCCAAAAAGCCACGACTGCCACGGCTTCTGCCGACGAAAGCGAGTATCACCGACACCGACAAGGTAAACACATGTGGAGTCCAGCTTGGACTTGCGGGACCGACGACTCGTCAGTCCAAAGCTGATCACAGCTCTTTACCAGAACCGAGGCGGACGTCTTAAGGTAAAGGAGCCGCTGTTTGCTTGCTGGAGGTGTGATGATATCTTAGCTGGACGCGTACGGAAGAGTGTCATCTGGTTTCATAAATGCAAGATAAACTTCCTCTCTTAACCTCCCAATTCTTCTTAAATCTTTCCTCCTCTCTTTTCTCTCAATCTAAGCTGGAAACTATTTTAAGCTAAAGAGCCCACAGACTAAATATGTTAACATCCAGTATTGAAGTCTGTTGTGTTGAATTTAAGTGTGCTGACGTATTAAATTGAAAGAAAGTGAAATCATGTCAATCAAGTGTAATGGTGTTGATTTTAGTTGATTTATTTTAAATAAATGGTAGTGTCGCCTGGCATACCAAACTAAGTCAATGTCCATTGTCACTCTATAGCTCTGTTTATTTATCCATCATAAAGATCACAGAAATATTGGGTAAACTGAAAAAGAAAAGAATCCGTGAAATTACTATTCAATCTGAATAAGTAAATTAATTAAGGTAAAGAGGTCAGTATTAAAACTGACCCTTCCCTAATACTACATATTGGTGGCCCTCGTACGTGTTTTCTAAAAGTTTATTGATAAATCTGTGGTCTCATGAACTGTAACGTCATGTTTGCATATTAGGATCCAAGTTTTAAACTCTAAGGATAATAATTTTGGCTGGAAGTGTCAAGACAGGCAGATTCTGCATGCTTTTATCATTTGAAGCTGTGAGATTATTATCGTTTCAACTCTGTTACACGCTGTTGGAAGCATTCA